>JAZGTJ010003634.1:0-34452 GCA_036877575.1 Botia almorhae
GGTGGAATGAACTCCATATCTCCATCAGAATGGCCGAGTCATTAGCCATTTTTAAGAAACAACTAAAAACTCATCTTTTTCGTCTCTTCTTCCGCGACTAACTCACCCCCACTTCTACGTGAAAAAAAAAAAAAAAATTCTTTCTTATACTGTGTTGAAAAACCTGAGCCATGTGTATAGCACTTATTCAATGTTGTCTCTTATTGTAATCGAAGTTGCTTCCTTTCCTCATTTGTAAGTCGCTTTGGATAAAAGCGTCAGCTAAATGACTAAATGTAAATGTAAATGTAAAATAAAGATTATTTATGCTTTTCCAGTTTAAGACTATTAGCCATTTAGTAGACTTTTTTTGTTACAATAGTTATAATAGTTTTTATTTTTTTAATAAAAAATGCCAATATGATTTTTATTTAGCAATTTCAAATAACATCACGTTATTGACCCATGATCATTTGAAACAGTGGTCTGACTGTAGCGGGCGGTGATTGGCTGGAGGCGGGACCCGTCAGAGGTCACTCATCAGGCAGTGGGGGGGTCAGTTCCCCTCATTATCTCACGTTTCATCAAGTGCTGTTCACACTGGTGGCCTCCGATTGGACGTAGAGCTTGACTAACAGGAATAACACAGGAACACTAAGATTTGAATGTGCGTTGGCAAAGCAAAAGCTCCAGCCATAAAGGGGAAGAATCTTGATCAGGAAAACATCTCCCTGTCGTTTTCATCTGCGTCCCACCACTTGAGAAATCAAACCACTGGACAGTATCAAAGTCAACATGTATGTGGATCTGGACATGTAGATCTTTCCCATCTGCTAAATCAAGGGATGCGTGTCTACACAAACCAGCATCAATCTTTCACAACAGCACACAGACTTACATTCGTTGGCCCATCGTGCTATTAATCCGTGCCAAACTTTTCAGGCAGACCTCACAACTATTTTGGAAAACCCAGCTAAAGATAGCAGCTAGAACATGATTGCTGGTCCATGTGGGAGACCATATTGGAAGATGTAAAACACTGTGCTTACCTAAAACTGGAAGACTATCTTTGACCAGCAGCAAACCAATTTGGACCAGCTAGTCCAAACATTGTTTGGTGATGCTAGCTGGTTCTCCTAGCCTGATCAAATAAAAGGTGCCCAAATAACAGATTATCCTGACCATACTGAGAGACCAGCTAAGACAAGCAAACTAGGTTCAGCAGCCATGTTCCAAATTATCTTCCAGTTTAGGCTGGATTTACAGCAGGAAAATAACAATGACGTATGTCAAATTTATACATTTTATAGTTACTTCTCGGAGGTCCTATATTTTCTAAGGGTTGAGTATAGCTCTTTGTTTATTCCTGATGTTGTTTTGGCTTTGTTCTAATTGCTGCTGGCACGGCTGTAATGACTCAAGAGTTCCACATAAACCAAATAAAGCATGACTCAAGGGTTTGTGATAATAACTTAACTACCTTGTTGAGCTTCCTACTGTACCCTGGTTAAACTTTAAGGCATCACACAGCAGGTGTGTTCCCAGCGCAAAGACTGACCCAAATTTAAGGAGGAAGGCTCAAGCGACAAGTTCAATGAAAAAATTGAAACAAATTCAAATAAAATGATTTCACCCAATATTTATTTGTTACCCAAACAGCTGCTGTGATGCTATTACAGTACAGCATTGTTCTTCATTAGCTTTGTAGCGTGCTAATGTCAAACTCTATTGGAATCAGTTGTAAGTAAAGACCTCTGCATTGTGTCTGATGTGAACCGTCCCTTTGAAGGCGGCTGGATATGTAGGCTGAATATGTATGCCGTAGACAGTAAGACGGCTTTCTTGGTTTTGGAACAGGGCTTCAGAGCAAAGAACTGAACCGTTTCTGACCTGTGAAATATGTGCAAAAATATCTTTCAAATAACATCTGGAATCTGTGGTTTCGGGAAAGCTGCCTTCACTATAGTTTGGAACAGACTTATGTATAACTCCAATTTTACACACGCACAATAATGTGCAGACCATTATTTTTGCAATTATACCAAACAAAAAGCTATATTGCAGAATTTCTTTTAAACATGTATTTACTAATGAGTGGGTTTGAAAGATCTGTGTGCACACTAGGTGCAGATAGATTTTAATTGTAGCAAATTAATGTTAAGATAATGGTATAGGAGTTTAAGGTAATATGCATTTAGTTTACAATGAATATAATGGTATGTAAAATACACACAGCAAGATATTTAAAGACAGGAGTTTTTCCCTTGTTTGAAGGGGAAGAAAAGGAAACTGTTGGATTAAGAATCAATAGGTGCTGGAAAAAACTATGACCTCAGACTGACCCTTTTATGACGTTGTGGTCAAGAGTTTAGCCCTAAAACATTAACAATCAGTGTTCAAGACAAAGATCAGATGTTATGCTATAATCTGATTTACAAAAGAAAGGTCATCTGTCTTACTTTCTGCCTTATCTTGTTTCTAGATCTTGTTTCTATGTGGTTTTGTGAAACCTATGGGGCAATCAAAGCAATTATCTTGTGGTCCTAACACTAAAAGTTTTATTCTCACTGAAAGAGTGTCTGAATAAGACTCAATCTGGATTTAATGAATCTGGTCTGAAAAGGAGAGAATTTGCCAAAACGTATTTGCAATAAAACATAATTAGCAGGAATGGCTTCAGGCTGACACTTCATGCTAACCTTAAAGACTTTCCCAAGAGTGAATAAATTATCTCCCCTGACAGAAACAGACTGTACTGGTGAGGACTTTATTTTTACGAGCGTGTTTACTTATTTTTTCACACTTGTGAGGGCCAAATGACCACAAATATAGTAAAAACGTGTGAGGGGTGTCTTTACTTATAATGTCTTGATTATAATATACAATTGTCAGAAGGTGTATATAAGGGTTCAATTAAAGCTAGGGCTAAAATTATATGTTGTTTTATTTCAAGAACAATAAAAGTCAGTGTGAGGTCCTTCAATACTACATGTGTACAAGTTAGAGTCCAAACAACATGAACTGCGAGAACGAGAGCCATGTTTGTTTTGTCTTTGTATCGGGTGGCCGAGCTACGTCCCCTGACTGTTTATCAATGCCAAGATACATCACAGTCCCACTGCCAGGCTATTTTCCAGCCGTTTGTTCAGAGTGATCACAGGAAACATTGGAAGGTGCAAATGTTCCTGTGATCAAATTTCCTCCTGTAAAAACAGGTCTGAAGGAAACTGGCTTCAGGGCTCTGGCGTCCCTTCCCAAGTTAAACAGTGTTACTTGAAGTAGCTTCTGAGTTCAAAGATGTACCTGAACTGTTAAATGTACCTTCAGTAAAGAGCAACTGAATTAAATTATATTAAAGAGAGATCGCTGGTTTAAAAATATATTCTCTGTCATCTATACTTTGAAATGTTTTCCACAGGGCTGTGTCATAATGTCTCTTAAATAACTCTAGAACTATTAACACAGAAAGTGTTTTAAAACACCATTTGTCTTTCTTATGTTGAATAATTTCTATTCCAACAGGAAGTAGAAATGGCACATATTGAAGGGCTTGACTCTTTTTTAAATAGTATTTAGTCACACCTTTGAACAATCATTTAATTAAAACAATCATCCAATTATATCAGTTAATTGATATTACGGGAGGAGCATACACATTCTCTGAAGCTTTTTATTGGTCCAAAAATTGTATACGTCCCTGAGTGCAGGATGAGTCACCAAAATTTTTGTTTGTTTTTTTGTTTAAAATGTTTTTTTCTGTAAGAAAAAGACTGTACATTTTAAAAATCGGTATGTGCTACCCTTTTATTTTTTTTTGTAATTAATTGTTAGGTTTTGGAGTACACTAGCATATAGATGACTTTAAAGCTTACAAACATTGACTAAAAGCCTGATTTCATGAGTTCTTTTAACGCTTTTCAGTCAAAAACAACGTTTCTAAGCAAAAGAAACCTCATTAATTCAGCAAAAAATATAAAGTTACATTTGCTTTCATTGCTTCGTTCTAACTGTATGAAATTCACACCAGAGGAGATTCTAGGAGCTGAGGATGGGTGTTAACTGCAATGTCCCTCCTCATTCATCTCTCAGAGTCATCAATTTTCCTGTCCTGCACCATTTGTCTCTTTCATACTGTCTAAAGCTTTCTGCAGTGATGGCGCACAAAGGCTGACTCCATCCGACTTGCTTCCTTTGGGTCAATGGCATCCAGTCACTCTAATTACCCACAATCCCCGGCTGCAAGTCACGTTTTGGGTCACCCGCATTGGCAGAACCAGTGAAAGAGTGAATAGGAAAACCAAAGACATTCAATTTGATTTATCAGCTTTCCATTTACGTCCAAGTGGAAAATAATGGGTGTGCTTGTTACATTAAACCCTTAATTCACGCAGAATCAGAATGTTCACTGGAATCATGTTTTGAAACAGGACGCCGAACAACTTCAGTTGATACGTTCTTGTGTTAACAACATTAATTTACGATCTTTACATTTACGTTTAGCGTTAAAATACGCTAATTCGAAAAGTGAAACTATATACTGGAAGACATTAAAGTGCAGAAACGTTTCCCTTCATTTAAAAACTGCCATAGAAGAAAAAAAACTGATATTAAAGAAGATAAAAGTGAGAGGGTAAAGCGAGACATTCAAGAACATTCTCAATGAATAAAGCAAGAAACTGTGAGCTATGTTTTCGACACTTCACTGAAATTCACATGAAGTTCACACCAGAACTACACGAGTAATTGAGCTTCAAAAACGTATGTTGTAAACACATTACACAATCATATCTGGAGGTAATCAAGAACGCATGTGGCCACGTTGCGTTTGTAACTTAAATGTAATTCTGACGTAGTGGTCATAAAATCGGTGTCCCTCGTACGACCTTTCCAAACACAAGTTGTCATAGGAAACATAACTGAGACACGTTGCTACCAGGTGTACACAGTCATGTATATAATCACATGTGATTGACCACAAGTGATTAATCACATGAGATGGAAGTCAATACTGAGTGTAAACAAGACCATTGAGACATTGATACACTGACACAGTAGGGAACAGTTTGAAAACTGAAACAGTGAAACTGAACATGGAGTCAATGTTCTAAGGCTTTTAAGCGTACGTTTTCCCATATGTTAGGCATTAAATTTAATGTCCACCCCTGCGTTGTTTGTCTCGTCCTTTTTACTAGATCATTCTGAAAACCTTTCAAAAGCTTCTTTCAGTTATGTTTCAGTAATGCACTTTTAAAACAATAAGGAGAATGGCCGCACTTTTGTGTGTGTTTTGTGTAAAAAAAGTGTGTGTGTGTGTGTGTAGCAGGCCGCCTCAATGTTCCAGGCCATTAACTGCCTATAAAAACAGACCGCCTGTCAACTTTTACTAACTTGCGTAGTATCAAACTCCCCCAGATATAAACATCATGATTTACAACACAAATATCCCGGCGTTAAACTCATCGACAAATCTCTTCCTGTACAAATGTAACTGTAAGTTACAGTTTGTGTATATACACTACCCGTCCAAAGTTTGGACACGCTCCACGTAATTTATGTTTGCTTATCTATGTGCTTAAATGCTTGAAATCAGTTTTCGTAGACAGATTTCTTTACAAGATTTCGACTCAATTTTCATCTGTCTACGAAAATATAACATTGTATGTTTCGTGAGAATTGTTCCTCTAAAGCTTAATTTCAAGCTCTAACATGATCGCTAAGAGGTGTGAAATCAAGCGAAACGGCGGCTAAAACTATAATCCATCATGCAGTACTGGAATGCGTTGAAATAACCAAGAGAAGCCAGCAGCAAAGCCACACAAACACTCCCTGTGTGTAAAACAAACAGAAAGTAAATAAAGTTTTGAGCCACAGTTTCAGAGGGATATAATGTCCCTTTGGTTATTAAGGCTCAATGCCTTAAAATCTCAGTGCCTGAGTCATCCTCATGACCTGCCTCATAAACCACTAAACTACAGCTGACCAGTCTGTAAACCATCGCACCAACAGCAATTAATTTTTCAAGGCGGGTTTAGACGCTGTCTTTGTTTCTCATTTGTGTTTGTTTTTGAAGGCTTTTCTGAACTCTAGCATTTCTGAACTCTACAGCGAAGATTAGGAGGTTGTTGTACTTCCTCAAACTTGCTGTCGGTGCCAAACTCAGATCGATGAACTTTCACAAACTTGCTGTCAGTGGTGTGTGTCAGCTACAGCCATCTAGCACTGAGAATTAACAACAGTTTCTGCAAGAAGTTATTTAAAGAAATAGTTCGTGCAAAAATGACAGTGAAGTCCCCCTGTGACATTTTTTGGTGTACTGTTCCTTTAATTGTTTTCAAGTTCAGGGACATTCATTGCTCTCTTGAGTGATGAACATGGACTCCACCTTCATGATATGTCGAAAGACCCTGGAGGAAAGCTAAACTAAGAAAAATGTTTTTTTGGAGCAAAACATCCCATTGGAGGTCTTTGCCTTGTGACTCTCATGTTTTTCTGGCCATTTTTGTGGGGCAAAGTGGACTAAACGCTTCTCTCTGGGGGAAGTGTGGTTCTTCAGACCTACAGACCTCCAGTGCAGCACCCCTCTGGCCCCTGAGCTGTTTTCTTCATTACGTTCTTGAACGTTCTGTAAGACGTCATCTCCCTCAGGGGCCACATGGTGTATGTTTAATTGCTCCAGTGCCAGACTGGAGGTGCTGAAATTGTGTTCGCAAACACAAGGACACACACACACACACACAGATTTAAGCTACTTAAGTGTAGTGTGTGAGAGATACTTCAGCCAAGTGAGGCAACCCAGATTCTGTCAATGGACCGATCCGAACTGAAGCCACCCCTGGCTTTGCTGAACACATGCTATCATCTGCCATCATTCTGAAGGTCTTATCTGCCCGGCATGAGTGAAATGACTTCGGTCTTTATCACCAAATGTCACAAGACTATGGTTTATGCTCCTGTTAAAACCAGATACTAAAGGAATATTCCAGCTTCAATAAAAGTTCATCGGTTTAAAGTTAATCTGTGACATCCCCTTGATCACCATATAAAATAATCTTAACTCACCCCTCTGTTAGTTAATAAAAATAAATAAAAAACAAGTTTACATTTATGAACTACCAATAAATTGGAAAAAACAAAAGGATTCGTTAGGCCCTGTAAGAGCCCGAGGCCCAGAGTGATCTGCTGTGCTTCTTCTTCACCTTGTTTCCATGGATACAAAGAGGTTGCCGAGTCAGTGATGTCAGCTCTCAGGAAATACATCCCACAGGTCACGATCTAAACGGCAGCTGTATTTCTGTATAACAGAGACTTTACTAAAAATGTTTTACCAACTCGCAAATACTAAACCTGTGATTATGTTGTTAAAATAAGCCCAAGTATCTAATTTTTGTGTACATAGATGACATTTATCAGAACTTAGGAAGGCCAATGGTGACAACAGCAAATATTAGTCTCATCCTTAAAAGGAGAGTTTAAGACGACTCAAAAACTCAGACTTGTGTTTTTGTTTTTTGACAGTCTGAGAGAGTCTGCCATCTTCACTCCACACACACTGTGAAGCGCAGCTGTCAAAATGAAACCGGCGGGTGCAAAGCCAAAATTCTTCCTGAGACATTTAGTCATTCTCAATTGCCAGGAATGTTTCCTTTGGTTTTAATCCACCCATCTGCCAGAGGGACAATCCTCAATATTAAAGGGAGTTTCACTGGTAACTATTAGTGGGAAAGTCACAGGTCATTTAAATATCTATTGTGTGTGTCTGCCACACAAAACTTCAGCTTTGAGGTTAAACAAGCAGCAAACAGGGAAGTTGACTCCATTTTAACACAATGAATTAAGTCATTTTAAGTTAGAAAGGGTTAAAATACACGACTTCTTTCTTAACAAGGGGCTGAGGCAATCTCTGCAAATCCATTGCAAATATTTTATATACTTTGAATTTATATAATTTAATAGATTCCTACCAGTAAATAGTAGTTGTTCATATTGTATATTTAACTGTACGCCCCTCAGGAGCTAGAAGCTGAACTATTACAGTCTTCTTTGCTCTCATTTCCTGTCTTCTTTTCTAAGCTTTCAAATTAGACTCTGAAATACCTGCAAGAAAAACAAGTGTCTCCTCACCTCTAATGAATTACGCCTGTGCTTTTAGTCTCTCTGCCTGAGTCTGCCGCTGTCCACTCGTAAACAAGCGGCACCCCACAGATGATGTATACATTGAGGCTTTCTATTAACAGCCAACAGAGATAATGGGAAGCACATTTACATCGGAGTTGCACACTGTCCGACGCCATCGTATACAGAACCTTCCTGTTAGGAAGCTGGCTCAGCCTCGAGAGTTCCGGAAGGTTCTGAGGGGTCAGTAACCGGGTCGACTGTGACGTGCTGATAATTGTTGAGGGCTTAGGGGACAAGCGACTGTGTGGCGTGGGTGTCCAGACAGACAGTCTGAGAAAAAACAAGTGACGTATCAGCAGGTGGTTAGCGGTATCGCTAAAATGACCTAACAAATGTTATATCTTCATGTGATAACATGATTTGGAACATTGTTTTGGAAATTAATAAATTCTTATTGAAGTTATTGAAGAAAATTGAAGAAAAACAGATGCCTGCAGGTGTTTAGCAGAAGGTTGTTAGCTATTTATTTTAGATAAATTGATAGTTCAGACTCAGATTGGAAGAGCCACATTCTAAGCTGTGATCAATAACCAATAAACACAAACCTGTGTGGACTATTAGCAACACAATACACACTAGCAAGCAACTAACAATGACCTATCGGCCACAGGAAACACATTGGTAACCAAAGAAAACCTCAGCTATACTCCACAACATTATTATATAGACATTAGAATTAGATCTTTTGGCTTAGGGCAATGTACTGAGGCCCCATGTGGGGCTCCAAAGGCCCCTGAGGGCCCCAGTCATATCCAAGCACCAGAAAATCATAGACATATAAGGGCACTGGCAAGCACCTCTCACATTTTCTTCAGAAAATGTAGTTATACATCATTTAAAAATATCAGAATTTATATTTTAATCATACTACATACCGTGTGCCTCATGACACACATTGGTACAATACCCTTAATTTGACTGGAAGAAAACGAGAACGTTCCATTCTCAAGAACGTGAACGTTCCAACTTTCCAAACGAGAACGTTTCAACATTCCAACTTTTCTAAAGTTCTCTCCAAAGCAAGAGAACGTTCCATTAAACGCAGGAGACTAATTAACTTTATACATTTCCAGGCAGCGGAGGTTAATGACACTTTCCCCTGTTGCGTTGTCTTATAAAGCAGACTGACCCGACGGACATGCTCGCAGCTAAACGGAAATACAGAACGGCAGTTTGAACTATTACTAACAGTGCTTTGAAACGAAGACTTCTGAGTGCTGTTTAATGTGAAGATTCCCAGAGCGCTACAGCAGGGGCTTGGAGAACATAACTATTAGTATCATAGACATGATTTCATGATTGAAATATTACAGAAGAATTAGGGCTTTTCCTAAAAGAGCTCTAGGGGCTTGAGCTACGGTAACAGATGATGTTACGTTTACAGTATGACTACATGTCTCCTAATGTACATTCTGAACAGTGTTTAAAGCTGCAATCTGTACCATTTGCCTTTCTACTGCCATCTTAAATTACAAGCTACAAGTTTCATCTCTGTTGAAACATTATTATTTTACATATTATTTTCTTCAAGGTAGGGAAGGCAATTTTTTGAGAGGGTAGCAATAGCAACCCAGCATTAAAAGCATAAGATCCCACGCCTCCTCCAAAACACATGAACTCGCGCAGCCAATGAGAAACGCTGATGAAGGTTGTCTGCACAAACAGGGTGCACGGAGGTATGCAAATACATCGTTTGACAGGCAAGCAGGACATTTTATGATTGGACAAACATTTTATTACTCTGCACCTTGCAAAGAAAATATATATTTACATAATTACATGTACACTATTTTACTTAGCGATTGCTATCAGGATGTAAAGAGACTTTCAACCATCATAACAAAACATGTTTTTATAAAACAAAATTGTCTACACTGCCTTTAACCTTTTCATGATGATTAGCACAGCATTATCCCAATGTAAGCAGAAACAAGGAATTGGTCATTGGTCTGGAGGTCACTGATTGTAAAAACATGTTTCCCAGTATCTGTTAGGGTGTGTGTGTGTGTGTGTGTGTGTGTGTAAGAGAGACAGAGAGAGAGAGAGAGAGAGAGAGGTTTCTGACCTGTGTAAGACAGCTGTAGTCGTGGTATATTCTGGAGTCCTAGATTACTGGACCTTACAGGAGACAAAAACAATTGGAGCAGAATGACCAGCAGTGGACTGTATCGCCCAGTCCTCCACAATCCCACAATCCTCATCTCCAGCTTCCTCTAGTCTGTCAATACAGGATGTCTTCTATGTCACATCACATTTGCAACACTAGAAAAATAAACAGATATGAACACAGTAAGTGTAATTAAATACAGTAGTTATATTGACAATAATTACATGCTGCAACCACACGCTTGCTCGTAAAATGCTGCAACTTATTTCTCATGAGTTTATGTTCGTTTTAAATTACATAAAAAAATACAGCTTTCATAATCTTAACAATACAAACATAGAAAAATGTAAGAGTTTTAAAATTAATAAATGCCGTAACCACAAATATGTTGGCACGGTGAAATGCGAGGTATTTACAAAATAAAATCTTTGATTATTAAATTTCCGTTTATTGACAGAATTTGGTTGAGTATGTTACAAAAACTTATAAATTACAAATGTTGGAAGGGTCAATCAGACCTTTTCCATCAAACTAAAAATGCTTTGCCTCAGGACGGTAAAGACTCCGAATGACATTCTTTACCAATGACATGAATCCTGTATATGACATTTTATCTCAATAGAAAGCAGACGGATCACATCCCGCTGCCTCAGGCATTCCAGCTACCCGGGCGAAGCACGCGAGCACCAGCCGTTGTGGCCGATGGTCTCCTCAGGTCGAAACTGTGTGGTCAAGCGCTTAAACCAAAAAAGCCAACAGATGTCACCTCAAGAACATGATAATCAAGCACCGACTGGATATTTGATACGTTCAGAGAGTGTAAGCGACGTGTCGAGCTCACAGCTGTGTGACAATATGGCTCACGTGGAGAGAGGAGCATTGTTTCCAAAAAAGTTCCCATGCCTAATCAGCTGCCCTGATCTTTATGTTCTTCCCCTCAAGAGGTCACGCTACGTAAACAAGTTGCAATGCAAATACCTAGAAACACTTGGAATGGTTTCCGCCATTTAAATTCCGCCTTTAAATTCCGCCTTCAAATTCCGCCTTCAAATTCCGCCATTCAAATTCCTTTTGCCGAAATACAACCGTTAACCATTGACATGGCCAAGCAAGACTTTACATTAATGGGATGGATTTTATACATCCGTTACCGAGTTTCATGTACGGTATAGAAAGTCCAATAATAGGCGATCTCATTGAAAGTTCTGCACTTTTTTGTGCTGGCTCTCAGGGGAAGCTATTTTCCCATGATGAGGGTATTGTATGTTAGGCCACAGAGCGCCACTTAGGTTCACGAGGGGACCCCCGGGGACGGTCTCGACACCAGAAAAATGGGCTCGGGCTCAAACATATGCAAAATAAAGGCTTTTTCTATCGCTCATTCATCAACTCAACATCTAAGCCTATTACGCCGTTACTCTGACATAATAAGTCCATTCAGGTTCCTTCAGTGACAGAAACCCAACGTTCCCAACTGGGGTGCGTCTTCGGTATGCTGATTTACACGAAAAGATTTATGGGGAAATTTATCACCCCCGACATGCCCATCAGCCCACGATTAGGGTTTTAGTCAGGATTCGTATCCACATTTGATTTACGCGCTCGGGGTTCGGAGATGCAAAGAAATGGGATATAGTGGTCGAGTTTAAGGTACCTCAGCTATGTGTTACACCCCGAGGGGTGACTTACGACCTTCTGTCGTGATATCTTACTGGATTTACTGCTTTGACTGGAACACAGGTGCTTTTAAGCTCGGTCTACCGACTCAAATCTATTACTCTTCTTGATAGAAAAAAACACATCCTTCCTGGCCCAACAACAACTATGTGTAAGTTGTGAAATGTGGCGATGATGATCTGGCAGACACTGATATGTGAGTATTTTTCATAGACTTATTTTGGCACCCATTATACCTCCGTTAACAGCAAATACATACAGCTGGGAAAGCAATGGAGATTTGAATTATGTAGTATTAAAATCAATTTCTCTTCTTCTTTGACTTCTTTGATTATTGAGTGAGTGGGATATGGTTTTAATCACCTTTAACAACTCTGTGGAGACTTGTAGCGTACCGAGTCATTTTGTGCTTACTGTTTTGACTGTCTCATGTAAGCCAGACTTCTGACTATTAGCATAGGGTCTGTTCCACTTGGCAGCTTGTTCTGCTCCAGAACTGCCCACAGACAGGAAAAGACTTTGTAATAAACATGAAAAGGGTGTGAAATCAATGATACCACAATAACACACTACATTAGTGAAAATATGTGTAGACTGTATTTGTCTACACAGAATTTACTATGAAGAAAGTAGTTATTATTATACTGAAAAAAACATCAATCTCCAAATCTTTGAATCTTATCTTTATATGGACTGATATAGACCCAGACTTCTATATGTGTATTCAGAGAAAATGTGGCTGTAAATTTGACTACAGCTGGTCATTGACTTTTTCAATACGAGGAAAGACAACAAACAAACACTAATTGTGGGAAAATCAACAAGCTACAGGAAGAGGAAGGGGTTCATATTAACTCACTTCCAGGTGACAAAGCCTCACAACGTGGACCAGCAGAGAAATGGCAGCTCGCTCCGGATACAAGGCCTGTTTCCTGGGATATGTCTCTTCTCTACAACTCACAGGGCGATGAAAAAAAACACAAACACTAAACCTGAGCCTCAGTCTGTCGGGGCAAATCATGACAAACTGACCTAAAAATAACAATGACCTAAAATGACTTACAGTAATTTACAATCTTGAATGACATAGCTTAAAGAGTGACTTCATACACTGTCTTCTATGTTTCCTCAGTCAATTCAAAAATACAGTCAAGCAGCTATAATTAAGAGGTGGTAAATTATAGGCGCTTTTCTTCTCCATTGACACCTTACAAGTTAAAACACAAGCTGATACTTAAAGTACAAAAAGTCTTTTTTTGTAGGGTATTCTTCGAACACCTTAAGGAGCCGACAGGAAAGCGATTATCCCTGCACATTGTATGGGACATTGTGAAAATAATGGATGAACACTCCAACTTCCTGTCGGGCTTGTGACCAGACAGAATTCTGGGAACAGCAGGAGCTTTTCACCACTCTGCCTCAATGAAGACCATAGACCCACAGACTCATTCACCTCCTTCTGCAGTTCTATTAAAAAGCGAGGTGTATAATTTCTGCACCACTGGTGAACCACAATCTGTTTGTATGAGCGACCCGACTTCTTAATTCTTTGTTGCTATAAAGTATAAATGAGCATCAGACCCCTGCCCAAGTGTAGCCACACAGATGGCTGTCTAGAAAGATTAGCAAAATATCCACCAGTTTATACCATTGTATATACTCTTACCCTGCCTCGTCCTTACTGGCCCATCCATTAAACTGTATAAAAACGTAACTAGATTAAAAATGAGCAACACCAGCTCAGTCGTACAAAGAGAGGCGCAGATTACTTATTCATGGAGAGTGTTGCGGTGAACAAAAAGGCCGGTCCTCGCATTAAGATTCGTGAAAAGATCCGCTGCCGCGTGAACAAACACCACTGGGTTCAACCAGCCGAAGAACAAGCAAGCGAGTCGCCCATGTTGACGCACACAAAGACAACATGGTGCATGTACGCAGGGGGCCTTTCCGACAAAACACACGCTAAATCAGCTCCATTCTTTCCTAAACACTGCCATTCACTTCAAAAACACAGCATTTTTTCCTCAGGCCTGCCTTTGACTATTAAACTGGTCTTTTTAAAATGCAAAAATCCACAACGTGGAGATCTTTCCAGAAGCTTTTGAGACATGAGGTGAAAAGGTCTGCTTGTGGTCTTATTTTCTTTGGGGAACCATTAGATGAGTGACGAGGACTACGCGCGGATGTCCTCAGGTGTCTTATAATTCCCACGAGTAACGTATGTTTCACCGCTATTGCACTTTTGGGGACATGAACACAGTCCATTGCCAGCAGCTTGAAGAGCGAAGAATGTGGAAGAATTAACACTAATAGTTATTTTTGGGCAACAACAAGGAGTTTGTTGGGGCCATTGGGAAGTCCTCAGGAAGAATTATGGTTTCGCTGCAACGTAACAATTAACAAATGAGTAACAAACGCCTCGGTGCTTGACGGAGAAGAACTTCGAAATAGTGAGGTGTCGTGTTTTCTTCAGTCAGACCGGAAGTGCTAAAAGCGATACAATTCCCTTTCTGTTGACCATTCTAGTGTGATTTAACCTAGTCTTAATAATATAATGTGATTAATGACCTCATTCTTGACTTATCAAAGTTTGGAAAATAATCTGGACCCTGAAGAACTGAGGCAATCTTTATTGGTATCTTTTAATGATGTGTTTTTGGGATATTTTCAAACGTATAAGATAAGATGACACGCTACGGTGTATTTAATACATGTCTAACAATTACTCCAAAAACATGTCAAATACAAAAATAAAAGGAGTCAAGAAAAATGGTTTTACTTCAGATAACATTTAATCGGCTTTTCTTATCTGTGTGTTATATATAAATAGATTTAAAGGTGCTTATTTAAGCCTACATTAAATTATCTTGGAATATAATTCAGATTTATTCAAGTTAAAAATTGTTACCAGGCCAACTGTAATTTCTAATCATCATGTGACCACTCAGCTGGACAGAATCTCCCCTATCCCTCAACAGAACCCCCAGGACAGTTTGGGAAACAGTTTGGTTTGTTTCATAAACACCCAGGCACGGTTGTCACACAGTTACTTCAGCCTTAATAGTTTAGCCTGTGCATCAGCAGCCTATCAACTTTACAGGTTCACACCAACACAGTGATCCTGAACATCTCTGAACAATAACAGCCTGTGTCTGTCCATTCTCTGCTGAGGTCTGGGATCACTAGACCAGAGAGACTGTCTCTCCTTCACATAGCAGCTGGGTTCTGCAATCCTCACCTCCAGATCTGCGATGAAGGAAGACAGATTTACTGTCCATTCGAGACGCTCCCGGTCTGAGAGGATCCAGGTCTCCTCTACTTTAAAACGTTTGGTGATGGGTTGCCTTAAAGATGACAGAAGACAGAATAATATTCAAAGGTCAAGTGTGTAATTTCTCTATGTCAAAATACTATCTCCGCTTAAAGGCACAGAAATTAATACACAATAAGTGTATTAGTGCTTCCTTATGAGGTGCAAATGAAACTCAAACTTGTCATTCATAAATCATAAAACAACAACAAAATAATAATAATAATAATAAAGAGAAAACATAAAACAATGTTTACAACTCAGAACTGAGCTGTTTTTAATCAAATGCCATGAAACCATTTGAATGAAAGCAACTAAATATTTTCACTTCTTAAAAATACAAAGCTGCGTAATATGTCATCAAAACTATATGTCTGTTCACTGTGTCAGTGGACATTTACTGCCACAGGCTCTATGTAAACTTAAATTATGCAAAATCTCTGTTGGGTTAATCTACAATTGTCAGGGAAGGTGAAATTCCACCTGGTATTCCGAGGTACTTAAATCCAATTCTCACTTCTGTAATAATGTTGGATGTCACCAAGTTACTTTGGTCTCTGTTCTACATCATAATCACCTGCTGTTGTCTGTCAGAAAATTCCCCGTGTTTCATCTGGCAATTATAAAGCAGCAGTGTATTCGGAGTGGGAAAGGTTGGGAGTGAACAAATGATTAGTAATCTGTCAACTTACATTTACTACTTGCACTTTTAAATCAACATCCACTTTAAGTGATCGACTGTCAGGGACCATTATATCTCACTCTATTAAAATAAACAGCCACTGGTCTGTATATTTTAAAAATGGACTGAAATATTTGAAAACACAAGTTTTCTATACGAATACCTCTGGTTTGGTGTGTGTGGTTGGGGGGGTTTGGGGGGGGGGTCATCCGACAGAAGAACCCTCAAGGAATGTTGTGATATACTTCCCAGACAGCTGATATTATTACAAAATAGAAAGGGAGTCAAACAATATATAGTGCACTTTTTTACAAACTAGGAAAAACAACTGTCTAGATACTTCTGGAAGGTCCCTAAAGGAAATGAACTACATGCCATAACCCCTAAACCATCTGCCATTGGTGTTCGCAATTGAGCTGGAAACTGATTGAAAGCGGAAAAACAATGTGCAGAATTCCTGCCCCTTTCCTTATTTCCTAGAATTCCGCAAACCACTGCTGCCAGCAACTGTGTGAACAACCAATGAAGAATATTCTCCAGCAGTTCCCTGACCCTGTGGCACTGCATCACTTTGGGTAGACTAACCCCCTCTCTTCAAACTCCTTAAAGCACAGCATGAATCTTCCAGGCAAAGGATGGTGACAATTTTCCCATTAGCTGTGTGGTTAAGGTCCACACAGGAGATTTCCTCCCAAGACTTTACGGTAAACTCCCCTCAGGGTCTAAAATCATGACTTGCACTCAAGCTACTGTGTGCAACATTTGGGTTCCATAAGTATGATTAATGGAACCCAAAGTGGAACCCATCAATTAAAAAAACAATTACGATGTGTAATTTATTTTTTTAATTGTGTTTAATTGCAAAATTCCTCAGTAATTAAAATCACACAAAATACTGACACAAGAATCTCAGATCAGAGAACTCTTAATCAACTTATATTTTAATATTTTGTAATACACTTATCTTAAAAATATCTTGATTATATAATGATTAAAATATCTTCAATAATCAACATTTATTCTTATAATATTCTTTATTTATCGACAGTGACATACTCAATTGTTTTACATTTTCTTGTTGTTGTTGAATTGTTATTTGTGATAGATGCATGATAGATACACACTACTTAAAATAACTCCTAATTAAATGGATATCTTAAATTAAGAGTCTTATTGAAGTATTTAAGTTTAATGTCAATGGAAAAGTACTGCCAGCGGAATCGGTGGCTTAACTCTGACAGTAAAGAAAGGAAAAACACCTTTTCTCAGTCATGTGTTTTGTTAGTTATGAATAAAGTCCTCTTTAATTAACTCATAATTATCTCATCAGTATCGATTATTTTGATTCACGCGCAGAGTTACTCACATTTCTGACCACACTGACAATGTCAACAAACTTCTGCAGATGATACAGTGTTTTCATTCTCGGTGGTCCGGGTGACCTTACTCCAGACACTGGACGTCGCAAAACCCATAAAACAGATCGTCACGGTTCCCCGTTGATCGACCTCCAGTGTTTTGACATTCGGACTGCAGATTTGGAGTGTAACTCTTTCTGTCAGCTTGTTTAAAATGCAGCGCCTTTCGCCTTTATTTTAAATTTGGAACATATTATCTTTACGCTATAGGGAAGATTTTTCCTTCCTTGTTTTTTTTTGTGATGGGCTTTTGTTGGTGTAACGTTCCCGATATTAAGTGTGGCCTTCAATGAAAGCATGACGGTTCACATGCATGTTGTTTTTATACATCACCGTGAAAATATTTGCCATTCTTTCTAAAGGGGTTTAATTATAAGCAGGCGGAATTTGTACCCACAAAACTTCACAAAAATCTCAACAGATTTACGCGAAACTCCACAACATCTACACATTGTTCTTGCATGACTGTGTATTAAAAGTAAAACATGTCATTTCTGCACTAAATCGAACTGCAAAAACTCGACTTTTCATGTCTACTATTGGTCACAAATACAGATAAATCAAGCCATCACCACCCCCCACCCCCCAACTCATGCCATTGGTTGATCCAATGTCACAATGTCAGGCTGGTCATTTTAAAAGCACCACAGCTTTCACATATTGCAGGGGAATAAATCTATGAATTATATACTAATAATTATCTTAGCATATTATGTAGAAATAAGAGAGAGTGTTTGAACAAAATACTTTTTTTGCTAAATTAATAACACTTTTAGTTGTATATTACCCTCCGCTCTATTAAGCACATTTTTCAAACCCACCTCACAGATTTACAACCAAATTCAGCGCATAAAAAATTCAAAACAGCCCACTTGGGCCTGATTATGAAGACAAGCACTCCAGTGGAATTAAGATTCTTTTATACAATAGCGTGTTCCCAGCGCATTTTAGGGGACGTGTATTTACAGCAGCGACAGACTGAAATGAGAGGGGCTGTACTTGTGGCTGTCTCTGAATGCTTTTCATTAGGAAAGATTGAGAACTGTTTAATCTTACGTGACATAGGAGGACATTCATTAAAACTAGGAGCCAATTACAGATTAGCTTCGGGTTCCCCTCGGCTAAGCCTTTGAGAGCAATTCGCAGATCCTTCTTCTAAGGATTCTGTCTGGGAATGCTAGATGAAACCCCAGGGTTTGCCCTGATCACTTTAAAGAGCGTACATCTCTAGCAACATGTGGCGCTCGACGCGAGTTAGCGTAGTGATAACGTTTGCCGCAAGACACTGATGATTTACGCAAAGACACCTAATCCAAAACAGATAGCGGGAGGGATGCTAAATTACCAGGACAGCTTTAATCTTTGAACTTGACCCATTAGGCCCTTGTACCTTACTTTTGGATTCTTCTACCACATCACTGGCTCGGGCCTGCAGGAGAACACAAGAAAAGAAAGCGAGAAATCGAGAACTGATAGGAAACCACTGACTTTTTTTATCTGTGCTCACAAAACCTGTCGATGCGCAGTCCCCTGTAATGTTCACTTGATTTATGTGTGGCTCTTTGGCGCTGAAGAATTCCAGTGCTGTTCGTTTGAAAGGATGAGAAAACAGAGCAGGAACCCCACACCGGGAGGTAAGGTTCCCCCGTGGAGCTCTCTGACAGGCCAAGACCTCAAGGGTCATCCAACCAAGAGCTGAGTAGATTCAGTTGGGGGTTCAGTAATGGTGGTGCTAGTTGTACCTCTGCTCCAGCTGGGACTCTTTTATATGACGTGTGGAGGAGCTGTCCGAGCATTTTAAGGGTTGGAGGACATTGTGGCTAATCAGATAAGCCGTGTCCCCAAGAAGTATTTAGAGTCTATGCCACACTTTAAAAGTTCATTTTATTCAAAATATAAAGCACCACAACTAATTTTGTAAGCTGAGTTTTACTAATAACAAAATCTGCATATCTTTACATTTACGCATTTGGCAGACGCTTTTATCCAAAGCGACTAACATTGCATTATACTATACATTGTTTCTGATGCAAAGTATGTGCAATCCCTGGGATCGAACCCATGACCTTGGCGTTGTTAACACCATGCACATATACATGATTCACAGCAGACAATTTGTCACAATTTGAACAATGATGACCATGTATGTTTGGGAAACCATGACACAGCAGAATTTAGCTTGGTTACAGAATTTAGTTTGGTTAAACGATGACGTAGTCTACTGCCACAATAGTATGTTACTATTATTTGTTGAAACAGCTGGTTGGGTGTTTCTGGCTGCCCCACATGGAGCCTGTTCCAGCCTCGTTCTGATCTTCCTGCACTTGGCGCCAGAGAGCAGGTTAGAACAGATGCATTGTGGGAAGGAAGTACAGTGTTTGCCAGAACACTGTTATTGTTGAACTGATGGAGTGGGGGCCAATTAATTAAGATAATAGAGAGGCATCACAATGCGTTATTGAGTCATTCCCTGAGGATGTTGTTGCTGTCCTGCCAACACACGCATATTGGGTGAGCCATCGACAACAATTCCTTTACATACAGTCAAGTACAATGACAGTTTATCTGCATCTCTGGCTGACTGCCCACCATCCACCTGCCAAGTCCAAGATTAGCACAACACAGACGGGCTCTTTATAAAACCATCTATTTGTTTCTTTAAAGCATCTTTAAATGATTATATGATCCAAGGTGTTTAACAGAAAATGTAAACACCCATTTCGATCATTCTTAGATCTGTTATGTCTAAGACGTTAAGCCAGTGTCTTACCCGACTTATTTTAATAAAATAACTGACATTTCAAAATAATATGCAGTTCAAAATAATGAATTTCTGCAGAGTAATCTACAGTTTTCACAAAATGGCAGAAAACCTAAAAAACCTAAAAATTAGTGGCAAGCTTTCAAAACCAATGCCAGAAGACTCATGTAGTAACCAGGGGGTCCCGCCTTCGCTCTTAAAAAATATGACATCACTTTGGGGCTCAGTCGTAATCCCTGCAAAATTGGAGAATTCATTTCTGCCTGTCTTCCCCCACTTTGAGTCAAAACAGTGACAGTCATCACCACACACCCCAAATTTAATCTAACACAGAAACAACTCGAGAGCAGATTGCTGGACTTTAAACTCATCTTTAGCAGTACAGTCACAGCGAAGCCTACATACACTTTCGGGCCACATTATTTATCATCCTGAGGGTTTATCCAGAGGTGTCGTCTCAGAAACAATTACATTGAGGTTATTATAGATGAGACAATCAGCAAAACTTCATCCCATCACTTCATCATTACATAATGCACACAGACCTCCAGATGACACTGCAATAGACAAACATGAGACACACCTTAAACAAGCCTGGCATTCCTTTTTCCTTAATGAGCACGTTTGCTTTTCTGTTGGAAAAGGAGTTCTTTCAAGTGGCTGAGTGAATATTTTCCACAGCCCACAAAAATATGCAGCGTGGTCCTGTTATAGACTGTATTAACCCATGATGAATGATTAACCTATATTAACCTATGATGAATTGCTTTCAGGTTGGGTGGTCTATTTTCTCCTATCAGAAAAGATGCCTGGATTAAATATCAGCACTGTGGTCATTCTCTTAACCGATTTCATAAGATGCATTCTGGGAAAACTTGGAAAGAAATCCAATGTCCATTTATTATACATTTATTCACTTGGCAGGGTCTTTTATCCAAAGCGTCTTAGAGTATATTCAGCATAAACATCTTATCAGTACTTGTGTTCCCTGGGATTGAACCCACAACCTTTGTGCTGCTAACATAACGCTCAACCAGTTGAGCTACAGGAATGCTGGCTGCTTTGCTTTCATTATCTGCTCCAACTTATCTATCAACAAATAGTTTAATAAAGAAATATGCTTTTAAAATTTATATGCACGTCACATTTCATCAAAGGTCTTTAAAGCAAAATGTTTTGAAGGGCGTGAGATGAATACATTGCGGCAGACGCATCCAAAATACTAAGTTCAAGGGTAAACTTTATGAAAAATGTAGTAGGTGTAACCAAACACCTCCCAAATTTGAGAGCAGCGGTTACCTCACTTACAGTTATCATTATTAGAAATAATAAACTGCATGCACATTAAAAGCATCATAAAATGCTAAAAACTCTTTATTTATTGACCTGTTGCTAAGGACTACAGTCGATAAATCATGAAAATCTCTGGATGAGGGCTCTTGCAAATGATTTTACATAGAAGATCTGGCAGATCAACATGTATTACCAGCATATAGATAAAACAACTGGACATTAGCCAGACACGGTCGTTTTGATAATCGAAAACAGATCGAAAAATATAAATCAGGCCATATACCAAGTCCCAAGTCTGGGACCTTCTTAAGAAACGATATGCATGGCAAGAACAAAGAACGTCGACATATCAGATTCTCCAGAGCCAAGAGGTGAAATCTTTCATCTGCTCACCAGGGGAAAAGGTGAACAATGTTGAAGTTCTCCTCAGAACGTCGTCCATGAAACTCCATAATGCGTCATCTGATATCCTGAACACAGACTTCAGCTGGTAAGATGAAAATCACACAACACCAGAACTCTAAACTTCGCCAAGTCACAATAAATGACAATAGGCTGTGAAACCGCATAATAACGTTTCTATTAAAATCCCACAAAACCGACCTGGACCTCAATCTCGAAACCAACCCCAAAACTAATTACATCGACAATTCTAGACATTACATAACTGTAAAACAATGTTAAATATATAGATGGAACGTTAAAGAAATGGTCTGAGGTAACATGGGTTGTTGTTGATTACCACAGAAAGTAATTGTAAAAAAATGCTTTTTTATTTTTTTAGTTTATTGGGCAAGCGTACAGTAATTGAAAATCGTAATCATTTAAATTATTTTCGGTGGCATTTTTTTCAATAAAGTTTAACCGGGAAAATTTCAGTAAGTACCACAGAGAGGTCCAACACAATCTCTGCTGTCAAACTGGGTTTTTTAACAACTCCGTAAACGAAGTGCAATGTCCAATAAAACTTTGTTTGTAAAATGAGTTGGCTGGATACTGAAGGAAAAGGAAGTCAACAACGTTCGGCGCACAAAACTCATTCAATATCGTTTATAAAAACATCCCGGTAAGCTGTAATCCAGACACAATTGTGCTTATCTCAAATGAGTTCAACTATTAAATAGCATTTATTCGTTTGACAGGTTTTGAAGTTCTATTTTTGACCTTGTTATTGTTATAATAAAAGTAGTTAGGCATGTACACACATTGATACTTTAAAAGCTGAAGCTGTGGACCTATGACAAAGTATTACATTTTCTACGCAATATTGAGGCACTGTAAGTGTATTAGATCGTACTGTATCTCTGCTGTCATTGAGTTGTGCTATTGTTACCAGCAGAACAAAGCTCAGTCCACATAAAACAACAATAGCTTTGGGGATGCAGCTCTGGCCAGTACAGATAAGGGTCTCACAATCACCTCCTGTTTTTTTCATGCGAGTTCTATATAAAGACCCCTCCCAAAACCAGAACACACACACACAGATCTGTCCACTTCTCCTCTCTCTTTTAAGTGCTAAGAAGGGGTGTGAAACACAAACGTACCCCAAACAAGAACATACACCCACTATCAGATCTGAGCCTTCATAATCTCCATAGCACAATCCATCAGGCTGAGAAAACAAAACAACACAAAACAAAACATGTGCACTGTATGTTAAGCTGGTAAGCAAGCGTGTAATAAGCCAGTTAATGTACAGTTACAACTGGTCACGCAGATAAATTTGTATTTAAAAAAAGTTTCCCTTGATACAAAACATTTATAATTAAACCAGCCACAGTGATCCAAGATTAAAGAGTTTTCTATACGTGGAGGATATTTACTGTGTGTGAAGGCGGAAACAAACAAGTCGAAGTAGCACAACATGTACGGCAGCAAACAGGAAAAGAATCAGAGGACAATGAAAATCACTGACGTCCGACAATTTAAATACATTCAATGTACATCCTGCCCGTCCACAAACATGAGGCTGTGTGGGGCTACAGTGTGTAAAGTGTTAAAGCAAGACACTTCCTGTCAGACTGAATTAAGAATTCATTATTATAAACGATAAATCCTCATTTTCTGTTTGGGGTCGTGAGAGCCCAAGTCTCATTCGGAAGGCTTGGGATAGTTTGGTATAGGTTGGATGCTATACTCATATATACTGTAATTATACTGTAATACTGCAAATATATAAAATGCAAAACATGCAACTTATTGACACGAAGTCGATGAAATGTAAAAAATCCAGAATGAAAATGTGTTGTTGGCGGTCTCAAAGACCCCAACTATAAAACGCAAAGACACGCACACGCTTCACGGTCTAACTTTTACTACACTACACCTGTAAAACGAACCAACTTTAAACGTCTTGTGTAGGTTACAGGAGTGAAAAGCCCTTTTGTCACATTACCTAAACCATAAATCCCCACTTGGTTTATGAACCATCAATTTAAACTATATAATATCAGTTTATACATATATCATGTATATCATATGTATATCATATAAGCTATGACATAAACTTAGCCGCTACCATTTAAACCGCAACATGGTTTATTTTAAAGAATCATTATTTTACTAATTGACATCATCAGTATACAATACTACCGCCTTAGTAACTTACATATGATATATATATAATATTGAAACGACTAACCAAAAAACAACATTTAGAAACCTACCGAGTTTATCCCCCTCTTCCTTTTCTCGTTCTTCAGATTTTATTCCACTTTAGGGATGTAAAGTCGCCAGATCAGACAGTCCTGAAAAGATGCGCACCAATGAGACTCCCTCTGTAGTCCGCACCTTATTCACTCACTGTAAACAAACACGCAGCGTGCGTCTGATGCGCTGGAGAGCCACGCCCCCTCTCAGACGCATCGCTTTAGCGCTCCCCGAATCCACTTTACATCAGTCTCATCCGTCCACTGCGATCTTTCAGCGTTATTACCGCAGGTGTTTAGTTGATCCGTCAACAACAGGCCAACGCAACTGTAAAAAACCGTAACTACCGTGTTCCAGCTTGATGGAAACATTGGAAATCATAAATCTGGACAAGAGAGTGCGTCCTATCTCAAGCCAAGCGTTAAGTCATACAAGCAGGCGCGTTCCCGGAACATTTTATACGTGCTTGGACACCTGTGTGAACTTTAAGGGAACTTCATATGTCTACTAAAAATCACTTTAACAACACTCGTCTAAAACCATTTGGGGAAAAAATAAGAAAAGTTTGTTTTGAAATTATAATTTGATATATTTAAAATGCGATAATTCTTAAACATTTTGTTCTTTTGACACCAATGTAGGACGCTAAATACTTTACATTAACAAACATCAACAAAGCACTTAATCTCATTTAACATAAGCAGACCTAAAATATTCTTCAAATGATCAAAAATTAATTCTTAATGTTAATATAACTATTATTTATGTTATATGATAGAACATGTATGTCAAAGTATCATATCAAAACGAATTAATGAAATTGATATTAAACAATTTTTCGCTCTGTAAAGGGTATCCGGCAATTACTGCTGGTTCCCAAAGTAGTAAAAAATTAAAATGTGCATTAAACTAACTAATTAGTTTGTTAATAGGAATAGTTCTTATTAATATCACTATGATATT
Organism: Botia almorhae; assembly: GCA_036877575.1. Classification (NCBI taxonomy): domain Eukaryota; kingdom Metazoa; phylum Chordata; class Actinopteri; order Cypriniformes; family Botiidae; genus Botia; species Botia almorhae. Next base: position 25,015 of record JAZGTJ010003634.1, read on the forward strand.
AACCCTGTTTCTTCAGCAATCCTCACACTCACAAATCGGTTGAAATCCTACTACAACAGATATATTATTAACAGCTATATATTGTTAAGTATACTTAATTTCCCTGTATAATCATGTTAGCAAAAACATTCTAACACCATATTTTGCCAATAAATATGTAGTAGATCCACGATATAACAAATGATCAGGTACAAGACATAAAAGTGAGGAAAACCATCATGTGTCTGGCCCCCAAAGGTAATACAAGCAAAATCACTACAAAATACTGCATAGATATTTAATTATGTGAACCTTGTTTTCTATACCAAAAACAAAGTATAGAATACGTGAGTGACATGACCAACTCAATCGTTTGTCACTGTAAGAGAGCGAGATATTTTTCTTGGTCCCACATAAACTATTAATAAACATTTTGTAGCATCGGTCTTGCTTTTCAACTTCTGGAACATTTAAGACTATCTTGAGCCCTGGCATTTTAACACGCTTTAATCCTTGCCGCATCATTCCGTTTATCAATGTATTGCTTCCACCTAGTGGTCAACTGTTTAGTTGCGCCCTGGCTTTCTCTCTTTTTGAATACCTGCGTAACTATAGTATATTCCAGTGGTTCTCAAACTGGGGCCACAAGAGGGCGCTAGGGGAGGGGAGCAAACAAATGTATAGTTTATAGTTATACAAAGTTATAGTTTATACAAAGTTATAGTTTAAATATTTTACAACGTTTACCTGTATTAAAACAGGACTGTCCTTTGTAAAATGTTATGCATTAAAAAAAAGAAATATTTTTTAGAATATTTATAGAATATAGAATATTTATTTACAATCAGAACTTGTAAAATGAGCCAAATCGCAATGTATGCTAAATGTATTTTGCTTAACTGGTGCAAAATGCGGCTAACGGCAGAAAATTGTAAGTAGGTGACTTTGGATTGTTCTTTATGAAGCATCACAGATCTCAGATCAGGAAAACCATCTATTGGACAGATCTAAATAAAAGCATTTGCTACAAAAAATGCACCACTACACACATACTGCAGATGTCGTTGGATTACTGTATTTGGTCAAACCTGATGAGGAAGAGAAAACATGCTATGCTGTCTTAAATAAAATATGTATCTAAATATTATGTGCATAGAAATATGGAAGTATGGAATAAGAGGTTTTCATCTACAAAGAACGCTTCCCCAGACACCTTCCCAAACTACTTTAGTGGGAATTCTGGCACGCGGTCAGTCAAAGTAAAAGTGAGACCATTAAAACCACTGATTGATGCATCTGTCGCCTGCAAATTATTAATAGTTACTATTAATTTAACATCGACCCACCCTTCTTTTTCCGCGGCAGTGAGTGCACCTCACTCGATCGTTCCCCTGACATCTATAGCAAGGTTTAAAGGTGCGATTCATGTAGTTATATCCATAAAACGTCTTCATTGCCTGACAGACATCACCGATACAGGTTTTCGTTATTTATCACAATAGTTCCTGATGAAGCCTAGACGACTGCACTACCTACTATAAACACAACGTGGTCGCAGGCAAATTGGTTTGGCTAATCAGCCAATCAGATTGTCTGGTGCGTTTAAATGGTTGTTCACATATGGAAAACCGGATGTTGTGTGTTGCTCTGGCAGTTGTTAGTTTGTCTTGGGAGAACTGTGCTGTGGTGTTGTTATTTGGAAACTTTCGCCATAGTACATAAACAAGGTCACCGTAAGTTCGCATTGTTAATACACCGTAAGTATGTATTGAGACTTGCTGTTTATTTTCTTACCTGTGACATCAAAATGACGCACTGGTACCGCGTCATCGTAGAGGGCGGGGTTTTTGATAGAGGGACGTGTCTAACCAAGTACCTTCTTGTAGCAGTTACACAATTAGAAATAAGAATAGTCACATAAAGCCAAAAATTACTGTTTAAGCAGAAAATATTTGTGATACCGGGAATATAAAAAGGAAATGCATACAGTAAAGAATATTAAATGGAATGAAAGCATTTTAGTGTTAAATATTTTATGTGTATTTTTGTTCAGAAATCTTGTGTTGTGTTGGCATTTTGTCCATATTAATTACAGTGACAATGTATCAGAATTAAGATTTTAGCATTTCAGAACTTGCTTAATGCATTTAGTTGTAAACATCAATCTAAATATGATTTTCTAAACAAGTTTCATACAAACTACAAAGTGTGCATTCCCATAAATTTTAAACTGTAAACGTACAGTTAAAACAATTACTATTACCAAGTCCATAACATACACAAAATGCCAGCGAGGTTTTATTTCCAATGATCTTGGACACAGCAAGAGTGAATATAATTTATATTCTAAATTAAAGAGTGAAACTCTGAACTGTGACAGAACTTTTGCCGCAATAAAAACACGTCCACAATAGTGTTCCTTCAACTTGACCTTTTTACTGAAGTTTGCATGATACAAGTTGGTACAGCACATAACTTGGAATAAGAGGCGTATAACTACATTATGACAGTATCCTTAACTGTTTGAAATGTAAAAATTCGAAGTAAAATGTAAAAACCGACAAAAGACTTGATTGTATAATCAGCTGGTAAATGTAAAGTACACACATTAAAAGGTCTTTAATGAAAGAGAAAATAATTATGATTATTAAACATTATGAAAATAATGTCACATTGTTAAAAAAATGTTTTTTTTGCCATACAGTTTGTTTGTTTTGACCAAAAGGAAATGTGACAGTATAGGACTAGAAAAGGTCTAAAGATTTTACAGTGCAGGCTGTGTACTGTATTTTTAAAGATTTTACAGTAACTACAGTGCAAGCCGTGTACTGTATTTTTAAAGGATGGAGCAGCAGCAGCATTTGGCAGGATAACCTTTGGTGTAGACTTTGTGTTCAGCTCCATAAACAAAATAAATGTGAGTTTTCTCCTTCCAGGTGTAATGAACGCGAGTTATAGGAATGAGTTCGATAGTCTGTCTCTGAAACATGCAAAAAAAAAATACAAGGATTAGAGCTCATGCCTCTAACAATGAATGGTTAAAGGAAGAGAAATGGACTTAAAGAGACAAACACAGTTTTAGTGTTCCACCAATCAAAAGCAGCGTTTGATTTGTTCTGACAAATGAAACACAGGCTACCTGTTGCAGGATACGGCAAGTGGTGGAAAACTGAGCCTGATGTTCCCTCACGGCATTTTCCGATGCTGAATTCACAGAGCTGTCTGGAAAACCGCCGATTGGATAAACCTGCAGTTTTCACATTCAAGATAGAGGAAATTAAATGTTACAGCTAACATGATTATGATTTTTGCTCTATTCACAACAATTTCACAACAGACTATTGAAGGCTGGTTTACAGTGTTGTGTGTAATTTGTAGTGTGGTCAGGCATGGCGGGTTGGTGTACTTAAGGGGGTCATGTTGTGCTTTTTTTTGTAAATTTGTAATGTTGCTGCCTGAGCATTAAAATGGTCTGCAAAGATAAAAAGCTCAAAATTGTCATGACAATCAGGTGGGTCCGTGTACCGTCGTATTATTTATTTTTTCGTTTTTGTATTTAAAACAAAAAATGAATAAATCAGTAGTTTATCACACATTTAAACCTTCTCCTGGGCGTAATAAATACATTTTCTCCTATTTTTAATTTTGTTTTCGTCACACTCCGTTCAAATGCACCATTGAAAATACAATAAAACCAAAACGAAAAATTGAGCTTTTTGATTCACAAAGTGCGTTTTTGAGAAACTTATTCTGATGTTTCTGCCGCTTTGGTGTTCAATGGGGCTTTTGTTTTTGTTGTTTTTGCAGCAGTTATAAAACTACACATACCTCTCGAATCGCACTGGCCACTGACCCTCCAAATTATCATCATTACCAGATTGCGGCTGCCAAGGAAATTTTTTATGCTGGACACGGAATGGCCTCTTTCAATTTCATTGGACGCCAAAGCGTAGCGGAAACATCAGAATAAGTTGCTTCATTATTTATCATATTAACTATGTTTCCAGCGTGATCCTCCAGCACCAAGGCTACAGGGAACGTCCGGTACACAAAAACGCACTTTGTGAATCAAAAAGCTTAATTTTTTATTTTGGTTTTATTGTATTTGCATTATTTTCATTTCAATTCTGGGTGGGTATTTCACCTGTGTTTCATGAACATTCATCATTATTATCTGACTCGGGCTCAAATTAATAAATTAAAAATGATGTCATTGTTACTGTTTACTCCTGAGGAGCTGAAACTTGGGGCTATGGAAAGGGTTGTGGTATCTCTGAAACACTCTCTAAGAAGTTGACTGATTACATCACACCCATCCAACCAACTGACCAATCAGAGTACATTACGCTTTCGGAAGGAGTGGCTTCATAGAGACCAGAACTAAACCGAGCGTTTGAGACAGACTGGGAAGTGTTGCTGCAATATGTAAAAAAAGGGAACAATAACGTTTTTTGAACAGCGGTATTATACATATTAAACGTATTCTAAAGCACACAAACTAAATAATAAGACCCATTTAAACAGACAGAGCAAAAACAAATCTCTCTACTCACCAGTGGAGCCATATCAGTGATCAGTATCTCTCCGGCTGTTTGATCCAGAAGTTCAACGGGGAACCCCGAGCGCTTGTCTATCACAGCAACATAAATGTTGTTTTTCCTGACAGGATAAAACAAGTGTAAGCTCAGTGTAAACTCAGCTGAGCGGTCTACATGTACGGAACACTTTGCGAGGCGGTTCGTATGTACACAGAGTAAATAGATGGCGTTTGTGATGGTGTCTGTACCATGTTATTTTCAGCTTGATGAAACAAAGGAGCTTTCCTTTCCCCTTGCAGGTTGTGCAGGTGATCGATCCAACACCACCACAGGAATGACACCTGAGATACACATCATATAATGAATGCTGTGCAGCTGAAAGGTCCTTCTGAATGCTTATAGTTGCTATGTGGCCATAGGGCATTATGGGTGATTGCTAGGCCACTTTGGCCTCAAAACTGAAAGTGACAGTTTTATAGTTGGAAAACAGAATCCCTATTTACTTACAGTAAGACAATTCTACTGTACAGTGAGATCTGATGTGTTCCCTTTCTGTGACTCACTTCACTGTTATGAGCCCCATCGCCTACATAACGTTACATACGTAACAATACGTTTACTATATATAAAATATTACACGTTTTCCGCCTTACTTGACCATTCCACGACCTCGACATCTTCCACAGCGTCCATCGGCATTCCGGCCTGTTCCGCTACAGATTCCGCAACGAGTCTGTGATAAATAAAAATATCGGAATTTATAGTGATGAGTAATACGGTAAAGACAATTTAGGGGAATTCCTTAAAAAATCACACGTCTGCAGTTTACACACCATGCCGGAATTGACACATCTGTTGCACGCCGATCTTCCAAGATTCAAGCAGGAATGACATCCCTGAGTATTAAATTGAACAATAAAAATTAATAGGGAGAATTAAGCTGAATGGTTCGTGTTGTTGGACGGAAGGCCGAAGGGAGTTTTACTTTGACGGTGGACGTGTTGGGAACGCGGACAGCTTTCTGGGAGTCCTGAAAGAGAGCAGGGACAGGCACGGGAATGCTCCATGGAGCAGGAGCTACTCCGTTAAATCCATCCACAACCTGACCTGAGGAATCAAGTGCGATATTCTGATCAGTGCTACAGCTTGTTCATACCAGTGTTTTGACTTCGCTGTATGATCTTGCAGCCGTTTTAAGGATTTCTTCATATATGAGGGAAACGTTCTCCATTCTTGTAGCGTTATCTTCAAAAGTTAACTGACATTGAGCCGCTGCCTTTCGTAGACGCTGCGAATTTGCGGTTTTGTGTGTGCTATATTTCGCTAATATACGCTGGAACATTTCTGGCTGAGCTGTAGGCTAAAAACAACCGAATCTTGACTCACCGTCGTACGGTTCACTGTCCCATTCAGTTGTTCTTGACTCGGTAAAAGTCTCCAGTCGATACTGTTAGAAGAAACAGACGTCCAACGTATGAGAATGTGGCTTCCATACATGTACATACAGATACATTAAGTGCTGAGTTGTGTCTGACCCGATATGTGTTGAGGGAGTGCAGGTCAGTGAACATCATCTCTTTGGCTGGTTTGGAGCTGTAGCAGCATTTACTGCTGGCATATTTTGTAAAGGCTTCCTGTGCGAGTTCTTCGGTGATAGCAGGAATGCTGTGAACGGAAACAGAAACATTTTGTCAAAGGAGAGTTCGCTAAGAGACACTGTTAAAATTTTTGAGACGTCATTTCGAATGTTCCATCATTTTCTAAACAGTAATTACGAACTGTGTATATAAATGGCTCTTAAACTATCATTGGTCTTTCTATTTAAGTTAAAACAAATAATTAAAAACATGTTTTAATATGAATTATTATATATAGAATATGTTCAGAATAAAATGTTAGCATACAGCTTTCAACAGGAAGTGTACCGGAATGCTGATTTTTATTATTTTTACCAAGTTCCAATTTTGTTTTTAAAAGCGGAAGAAAAAAAAAAGCTTTTTGTCTCGCTCAGTAATTAACCACACAAAACAAACTGTGTTCTGCAAAAACGTAGTGAAACCGTATATAAAGAATTGCAGGACATCGGACCCCATCGTGTGAAATTACAGTAGCTTAATTACAGTATCTTAATTACAGTAGCTTAATGCATTTCACTGGCTGTGTTTCGTAGCTCTTACTCAAAGCGTCTCTCTGGAGCTCTGGATGGGACTTGTGATGGTCCAAAATCTGATGGTGGAATAACTGTGGGTATAATGATATCTCAGTTAGATTGCTGTTTGTTTGAACTCAGCATCTATAGTTTGAAAAGTTTCCCACCATTGGGTCCTAAATTCTCATATCCAGGAACCACAGGCATGGAATCTGCAGGCGGGGCTGTTGCCCCAACATCTGGTATAGCGTCTTGACCTGTATAACGTACATTGCAAACTGAGCAGATATGTCATCATATCATTACATCATAAATACGTAATTGGGGGATTTATATTATTACATCATACCCCTCCACCCCATTGTCCACAAAAATATTTGAAGGCCTTTTCTCACTTACAATTTCTACCCACTAAAATACTTTACAGTTTAGCATAACTTTTTTTTAGAAATATCTTAATTGTTATTTGTTCTAGCTTTTTCAATGCTTGTTTTGTCATCTTAAGATCCACCTTGGACGTTTGTTTAGGCCCCATACATGCAAACACAGCTGTACAGGCATCAAAGCTGATTCTGTATATACTATAAAATAATCTCAAATGCACTTTTTATTCCGCTTTCTATGTTTGTATGTAATGTTTAAATAAAGTAGTCTTTAATGTAAAACTATTGTTTTCAGTTCGTGTTTTAATTACCTGCAGGACCCGCAACAGGGTATGGTGAGGTTGCGTTGCCTTCATCTTGGTCACTGTATTACAAAAACATACAACGGAATACATAAGCACACTTTACAAACAACAGCAAACCAAGAAAAGTACAAATTAAACTTTTCTTGGGGTACTGGTATTTGAAAAAATATGGAAATATGTCAATCTAATAACTGTCGTCTGTTCACCATTTAATCATATATGCCTGACAAACCTCAGCAAATGCGTCCTGTCCATCGTTTTCGGCGTCGTTCACTTTGGTTTCGCTTTCTGCGAAGCGAAAGTTTGCGTTAAAGAGGAAGCGCGGGTGACGCTGTGTAACCCGAGATGTACAACGAGCTGCAAAGAATCACGATTCGTCCTTAATGTCGGAGTTTGCGAACTAATGCAAAACATCGTTTTTTGCCGTTTGACCATTCGTTTTTTATGATGTGCAAATCAGTCCCTTCTTAAAATAAGAACTCGGGGGGAACTGTGTTGCTGTGTATGCTGTAAGATCTAAATGTCTATATCTCTCATTTGTAATACTCTCTTATTTTGTATGTCGCATTGAATAAAAACGTCTGCTAAATGAATACATGTAAAAACGTGTTGTTTCTACGGTCGTGCAAAGTTTACGGTGATTGTAGACTTTTGCGCCTTCCGATTGGCCGAGAGTCTACAGTGACCGTAGACTCCCGTAGACTTTCAATCACACTGTCGGTGTCCACTGTAGACTACCAATCCGGGACCCGCGACGCTGGGCGGGCTAAAGAAGTCAGTTTAGTCTTCCGATTGGCCAAGAGAGTACAGTCACCGTAAACTCTTGACTGCAGACTACCAATCATATTGTAGTTCTCGACTGCATACTACCAATCACAAGTCTCGGGTGCTGCATGCGCTAATTTCGACAACTTAAATCTCTGTAAGCAGCGCAAGCAACACAGACATGTGTAATACTCTCTTTGTCTACCGAAAAGGGAATGATTACAAACGTGAAAAGGTAAATCAACATCTGTTTATTGTCTACATTGTGTCACAACTGGCTAATAAACTGATGACGACAGACAGCTACAGTACAAGTTACAGTACATACATTTTATACACACTCTCTCAAAGACAAAAATATAAGGATTTCATGTTTCCTTTTAAATGTTATTGCAAGAATTTCTAATGCAGAAATTATTTTTTACATTTTTTTACAAGTTTTATTATACAATGTTGAATATTGCAACATTGGGCCTGTTGGGTAGTAATATTTCTGTGATTTTACTCACTGTGTAAACAAACATATGTGGAGAACATCCAAGGGTTCATTTGCAAATTTCCTGATAACATCAGCCCATACATGTTATACATTAATACTTGCACAATAATGATAATCAAACAACACACTTTTGAAACATCATTACGAAATTTGTTATTTATTTAACAAACCCTGATAAACTGAATAAAACAAAGCATACAACATGCTTTTTTTGCTGTAACATTTACATAATCATCAGATGGGCGATCATTGTCTTTATATTTCCAGTTTACGGACATCACTTGTGTCAGAGTGCATCATAAAAGGCATTAATGACAGTCCTTCCTGGCTGGTGACCTTCTGAAATGAAAAAAAAAATACACTGATTATTTTCCAGGCTGTATAATGTTAATGAAAATCAAACCCAATCATACTAACATTTTTAAGAATTTACACATTCCACGCATACAGGGACGATTACAAGCGACGAGAGCATTAAACATTTTGTCCTAAGAACCAACAAACCAAGTCTACAAGCTATATTTACAAGAGGATATTGTATTCTGTTACTAAAGACCGGATGAACAGACGTTTTTTACCTAAAATATAAAGGACTATCCAATCGCATACATCTTCAAAAACACTACTGAACGAAATGGGGCTTTTAAACTTCAACAATTGTCTACACTTCCCGGAACCTTCCGTATCTCAAGTATCGATCTATTATTAACCAGTATAATCAGGGGAGAGCGCGGACGCAGTCCCCCACTACCAGAAATTATGCAGTCGAGATTCCCACATTTGGGGAATTCGCAAAGGTCAACACAGCCGAATGTGCAAT
>JAZGTJ010003635.1:0-34452 GCA_036877575.1 Botia almorhae
GACAAGCACAAAACCAACAGAGGATCCGACAAGCACAGTACCAACAGAGGGTCCAACAAGCACAAAACCAACAGAGGGTCCAGCAAGCACAAAACCAACAGAGAGTCAGACAAGCACAGAACAAACAGAGGATCCAGCAAGCACAAAACCAACAGAGGGTCCGACAAGCACAGAACCAACAGAGGGTCCGACAAGCACAAAACCAACAGAGGGTCTTGAAAGCACAAAACCAACAGAGGGTCTGACAAGCACAAAACCAACAGAGGGTCTGACAAGCACAAAACCAACAGAGGGTCCAGCAAGCACAAAACCAACAGAGGGTCTTGAAAGCACAAAACCAACAGAGGGTCTTGAAAGCACAAAACCAACAGAGGATCCGACAAGCACAAAACCAACAGAGGATCCGACAAGCACAAAACCAACAGAGAGTCAGACAAGCACAAAACCAACAGAGGGTCCTGTAAGCACAAAACCAACAGAGGGTCTGACAAGCACAAAACCAACAGAGGGTCCGACAAGCACAAAACCAACAGAGGGTCCTGAAAGCACAAAACCAACAGAGGGTCCAGCAAGCACAAAACCAACAGAGGGTCTGACAAGCACAAAACCAACAGAGGGTCCAGCTAAGGAATTCCCAACTCTGAACCATCCTTCACCTGTCACACAAAAGACTACCACTCCTGCTAAAATCAAACCATCAAAACCAACAAAGAAACCCATTCGACCCAGCACAGACAAGACAGACAGATTAGACCGAATGGATCCTAGTGCCACTGTTACCAAACCTTTAAAGAAACCTGTTAAACCAGACGCCAGCATCAATACAGAGAGCATTAAAGAATACCAAGCCGGTAAAATGGGTCACATTTTTAAGGTTCTTTTATGGTTATTATATAACTTTGTTTACACTTGTGTCTTCTTGTGTCCCACCTAAAAACTGTGCTTTTCAAAACTTAAAAACTTACATTTCTTAACTTAAAATACATTTAATATTTTCTTAACTCTAAAAACTTTTTTGTCATTTTCAGACGATCACGACACTGATCTCTGCAGTGGGCGTCCGGTCAGCGGTCTCACGACACTCAGAAACGGCACCATTGTGGTGTTCAGAGGTCAGCAACAGATATTCAGCCCACCGTGTTTACATGCAGACAAACATTCACATATCTCTACAGATTTATCTTTTCCATTATTTGATTTTTAAAAGGTGAAAAAGACACAGTAAAAAAATGAGAGAAAAGCTCCAACAAGAAAACTGTGAGCACATTTGGCTCAGTTGTGGAGTTTGTCGCTTCTGTTTCTTCTCTGCAGGACATTATTTTTGGACACTGGACAAAGACAGGAAACCTAATTCTCCTCAGCTGATCTCCAGTGTGTGGGGAATCCCCTCGCCCATCGACACCGTTTACACCCGGTGCAACTGCGAGGGAAAAACCTACTTCTTCAAGGTTTCTACATGAGCATCACAGCAGAATCACGTCATTCACCACTGACAGTAACATACGATGGTGTCGATTAGTCACGATCTGATGACACACTTATAAACATGTTTATTTGACAGGGAAATAAGTACTGGAGGTTTGAGAACAGTAACATGGATCCTGGATATCCTAAATTAATCAGTCAGGGATTCGGCCGAGTGGGTCACATCACGGCTGCTTTATCACTTCCCCAGTACAGGAGCAGAAAAGAGACCGTGATCTTTTTTAGAAGAGGTTTGTAACTCAGACACAGAACTGGTCACTTGAATAGAATAAACATGGCTTCAGTTCCATATTCATTTTTGCAGGTGGACTGGCTCAAAAATACACATACCAGATGACTCCAGATTGTGAGTCCAAGTCAAGAAAATCTGTAATGACAGTAAGGAACAGATTCAGACGGAAGGCGGGTAAGAAAACCAACATCTGATTACAAAACTGCATTTAAGTGGCAGAGAATCGTAGGTGCTTAGAAAGTTTGTTCAGACCGAGTTGTCAAAATGTTTGAAAGAGAAGTTCTGAAGTTGTAATTCTAAAAGATCTGTTTTCAGAGGCAGCTCTGGGGAAGGTAATCAGCATCGCTCGGAGCTGGAGAGGATTTCCCACCACTGTGACATCAGCCGTGTCTGTGCCTTCCCGGGTGAAAGAGGGATACAAATATTACGTGTTCTCTCAAAGTGAGTGTGAAGTTTTGTAGACATTTCATCCACTTCATGTTGCACAAGCAATACACTTGTAAGACGGCACCAGCTAGTCAAGTGTTTCTTAATGTTACGCAGTGCTGTCTGTCCACATTAATTACATATTTTCTAGATCACAATTACCTCGTTCTCTACATCACATACTGTATTTGAGTGTCATAACAACATTGAAATCATTAATACATAATTATCTTTCTCAGAGAAATACTACAGCGTGAAAATGCAAGGAGAAAAACCAGTGATCCTAAAAGCAGCCAAAGGCCCAGAGAAGAAACCAGAGAGCAGCTTCTTCAAGTGTCCAGAGACTCAGAGCAACTGAGTCTGATGCATTCTGACCTCATGCGATGTACAGTAATGATCATATTTCTGATGTTCCACTACTTCTGTGTGCAGAGAAACAGTTTCATGTTCAGAGACGTGATCAATAAATTACCAAGAATGTTCTTCAAAACACTTTATTGTACTGATGTAAAAACATTTAAATAAATGGTTTGGTCAAAACTGTCAAACATTACACTATTCTTCTCTAAATTACGTCTTGAGGCAGAACAAAGATCAAGCAGCTTATTATTATTATTATCATTACAGCAACTGGAATGATGGAAATAATGCATCAGGCAAAATTACCCGTCACACGGATGACACCTGCTCCATCTACAGCATGAGAGAGAGAGAGAGAGAGAGAGACAGAGAGAGAATCGCTCCGATATTTGCTGCAACAGTGCCGCCATGTTTTCGTTTCGTCTGCTCCTCTTCCGCGAGTCACTAGTTTATTACAGCTTCCTGTTGGTCTAATCCTCCACCGGGGGGCGCTACATGACCATTAAACAGAATTAACTTTTCCATATTTATAACATTTCTTTGTCTTACTGAAAGAAAATCATACGCAAAATTATAATCAACAATCTTCTACAAAATTGGTGAAAAAGTCAAATGTATTTTTTCTTCTCTACTTGAATTTTATACCATTGAAATGTAACTGAATTATAGTTTGACGGTATAGTTTTATAATTTGTCTGACTGGCTTGTTTTAGCCTCCCGTACAGTTGTTTTCCTTCTTTAATGAAACGTGCCACCTTCCTCTCTCTCCTGCTCATCATCTTCCTCTCTCTCTCTCTCATGCAGTTTCATTCTCTCTCAATCTAGACCAGTCGTAACACATTTGATTGTGACCACAAATGATTTATCAATATGGAATTACTAAATGAAAGCAGACAGGCGGATAATGATTGTTTTGGCAGTGTGTGTACCTCAGGCAGTATGTATTATTTACTGGATGGAGAGATAACGTAACCTCGCCTCTCTTTGCTATGCAGTGTTAATCTCGAGTCAGCCAGCGGCACGCTCTCTCTTTTCACCCCTTTCCAAATGTCAACACACTTTGGAAACAAAGACACCTGGGACTGTTTTAAAGTCTCACGCACCTTATTTTGTGTTCTGAGACGGTTTTGTCAGTCTTATTATTTGCTTTGTGTATTAATGAGTTAATGGTCGCCGCAGGATTTCAAGTTCCTGCGTGTTAAAGGTGACACGTTTGTGTTTCAGCGTCTTAAGTGTCCAGCTTCCTGTTTTCAACCTCCACAAAAGCAACGACTTAGCGTGTTCTATGCTAATGGAAAGGATTTATGCGTGCATGGAACTTCTGTCCTGTTGTATCTGCCCTCTTCCCCAATCCTGGTTTCTGTAGTTACACCGAGGGAAAATAAACGTAACTATCGCTGCACCTTGCGTGACAAAAACTGCACGAGATGTTAAGCCAGGAGGTTTCAAATACGTGTTTATGTGTGTGGGTGGCAGATGCTGGAGACGTTTTCACACACAGCTGTCTTACCTTACGTCCCCTCCACATGAAACCTCATCTGTCTAATATTTATTCTGTTGAACAAGATATTTCTGTCATATTGACACCTTAAATATTTACATTAATGTTTTTAAATATATATATATTTATGCACACACACACACACACACACACACACAGTAGAGAGAAGAGATAGAGTTTATTATGTACAGTAAGAGGGTGTCTGCGGCATGAACGCGTGACAGCATGTCAGACGAGGGCTGGAGGTTTGGGCTTCTTCACGCATACAGAGATGCAGAACTGCAGATGTGTGGTCACATGCAGATGCTGTCAGAACATGTTCGCGTGGAGCGCAGACGACCTCCTCGCACGATACACTGTAGCAAGATCTCTGCGTGAGACACGCAAGATGTTTCCACAAAACAAGCGGAGCCTGGAGGCTCTGAAGGGGCGCGTCTCAGAGGTTTGGCCCCTGTGTTAGAATTGAACTGGTCTGCACGTCTTTTTCTAAATATGAGACACGCAAATCATTTGCTTCATGTCTTTATTTTTTGCAGTTTTAAATTAGTTTTGTCGTTGAGGACTTCAGTAACATTAAAACAGTACGCTTGAATTATAGGATTATACGACGCTGTAAAATCTTTTTTACCAACACTGTTAGATAATTAGGACATAAGGAAAATAATGACATTAATTGTTTATCACAATTTTTCATATAGAAACCACAATCGGTTTAAACAACAGCATCTTAGATTTAATCCACTAAGAGGATTCCACAAATGATCAGCAGAAGATCTTCCATCACAGACGCTGCTCATGAAAAACTGGCAGTATGTGTGTATACAACATTAATTCCCCCGCTGATGAAATCATTGTGATATATTAAACAAAGGTGCAAAACTTCAATATGGGTCTATAATTTTTTATATAAAGATTAAACTTTTAAACCTGCAGGTTCTTCAGAGGCACTTGTGTTTGTCTTTTAACTCGTGCTGACATGCTTCTGAAACCACATTAAGAGAAGGTGTAAATTCTTGTGAAGATTTCAGTTAATCGCTTCATCCGTTTGTAATTTTAAATGATTTAAAATGACATTTATTCTGTAATGTAAAAGCTTTCTTCCAGGTGTCACGTCATTTGCGTGAGTGAAGCGTGTGCTGATTGTATTTGAACCCTTCACAGCTTTTCTGTTACTCTGTAACTCACATGCAGGAAGAACTTTCTCCATCTGCATTTATTGAAGTATGTCTAAAAACACGGTTTACAGTTCCTGGTTTACAGAACCAGGAGGGAAGTAAAACTGTCTCTTTTTCTCCACGTCTCATGCTGTAATTACATTAATTCACTTTCATGAATAACTCATGCTCATTGATGCGGGTTTTCTTGAGTTTTTTTTGGCTGGAGTCTCTCTGCTCCCACTGTTAAAGTAAATAAATGACTCATGCATGTTATCCTTTAATCCACCAGGTGGCAGCACATGCGCAGAGAGGACAAAAACAAACATTTAAGCGTTTTCTATGAAGCAAATGCAGATTAAACTTTGGCAAAATAAACTGAAATCACTTCCTGTTTGATGCTAATCTGAGTAACAGAATGAAACCTGTTGCAGTGCATTATGGGGCCTGACAGGTCAGAGCGCAGCACTTGCCTGCAGCCCTTTTGGATATTGGCCCAGATGTGTAAGCAATACATCACACCTGCAGAAGTGTTGTGAGAGCATGACATCACTGTCAGAATGATGATGCATCTGAAAACCAGCTGTCCCTCACCTTAGCCAACATCACACCTCGTAGCTTGTTGGCAAGACGTGACAAAATACATCATTTACACAGTCATTAGCAGCCCATCTACAGCAGTAAAACGTACACAACCTCCCCTTTATTCATACCGAAAGCCGGCAGATATTCTGGGAAATGAATGTGGTCTTATATCATAGAAGAGAGTTCGATTTTGCTCATACTGGTTTGGAAAAGTTTAAACTGACTGAATGATTTAGAAATATGAATAGACATGTTATCGAGTTAACTATTAAATTGTTAATAATTGGCTAGAATATTGACTAGTTATGTAGGTAATGATAATTATATTAAGTTGTGACTTTACTTCCGTTTGTGGCTGAACATGTCATGTATGGATATGTTCGGTTGTACACACATCTTATATCTTATATATAAGATCTTATATCAAGGAAAGTTACGCTGGATTATATGTGGCTGTTCATCTGTCTTTTTCTAGATGACAGTAAGTAAGACAGTGATGAGACCCGGTTTCTCTGGTGACTAATGTATCAGCTGTATCTCACACATACTTCAGCTCATGAACAGTTTCTGTCACCACAAGATCAACATGTCGTTATCTGTAAACATCTAGTCACATGATGTGCGATCTAAATGATCTCAACACTGCATTGTCTGTGTGGCTCAGCTTTATCAGTACCTTATCATAGCTAACAGGGAACGTTCTCAGAACATTGGCTAATGTTCTCCAAAAGTTCCCTCAACGTAACGTTTCAGTCTAGCTAACAAGGAAACAAATTATTTTTAGGATTCAGAGTTAAAAGAGTACGAGGAAAGCGTGTGTCAGAGAAAATGTTGTCACTTATTGCAAAAGAAGGTCGACAGAAACTATCCACTCATGTCGAGCATATTACAGATAGATGATGTATGCTGGACCTCGCACACTTACTCACACTGGAACTATTTTTACAGCTAATGTTACACACCTGCAGGGGACTGAGAGACCCAGTGACATTTAAAAACATTCATTCTTGGTTTTCCTTAAAAAATTGTCTTCATTTTTCACAAATTCTTGGATTTTTTGGTCTTGTGACCTTAAATCTGAAAGGGAAAACAATGATGTTTGATTATGTTTGATTCAGACTGTGTGACCAAACTGCAGACAGCACGTTTTCTTATTGCTGCATGTATTACCAGAGCTACAGCCTTTACACTGTAGCATGAGCTGTGCCGAAAGTTACGGAATACACCTTGCTACCATTCGTTGCCTTATATGGTCATGGAAGAAGTGAGGGTTGAACTGGGGAGGCGGGGCTTGATGTAGACATGTACTGGTGAATTCACAGTGATACACAAGCATGTATAAGAAGGAAGAAATTCTGGACAATTCATGAAGACAATAACAAATTATTTCATTCATGTTTTTACTGGATTTTAATATCCTTATTCCTAAAGCTACAGCAGAACAGACATATATATAATTAGGTCAAGTGCATTTTAAGGAGACGATTGTTATATTGTTAACCTACTAGTTAAGCTACGGGGATAATATTAAAGTATATCAGTTTTAAGATTGCTCATTTACTTGACTTCATCTATGAGGTCACAGGTTCTGTAAGTATTTAAGCATGTGCACACAGGTACACATGAAACACAGAAGACTGTGGAGATATGTGTGTGTGACAGCAGATGGTTCTGTTGGTTGAGGATGAGGTAGTTGAGGAAAGAGGCACGTCCTGCTGAGGATGTTCTGCATTTTAGTCTCCTGAGTGTTTCTAAGAATGAATGAATGAATGAAGAGTTCAGTTTCAGCATCAGTGAGTTCATTCTTTGTCACACAGCCAGAACTTGACGGAAAGTCACTTTGAGAGCATGACCTCATACTTCATGTGTCAGAGATATGAACAGTGACGGGTTTACAGAGCTTCCCAAATTGTCCGGAAACAAGAACAGCAGGAAACAAGATTAATTCTGAATAATTTACTCATCCTAACCCATGTAACAATGAACAGAATCAAAATATTCAAGCTGCTCTTTTCTACAAAAACATTGTCAGCCGTAGTCACAGTTAACTTCTATTGAAAGACAAGAACAGCGCAGACGTTCTACATTGTTTAGCACAAAAAAGAAAGTCATACACGCTTAAAAAGAAAAGTGTCATAGCAGAGCCATTTATAGCTGTATGGTTCCATAAAGAACCTTTAACATCGTAGAAGCTTTTTTCACAAAAGGTTCTCTAGACTATTAAAAAGGTAAGAAAGAAATGGTTCTTTAAAGTACCTTCAACTTTGGGGAACCTCAAATGGTTCTTCATCGCTGTGTTCATCATGGGTTAGACCGAGATCATTGCAGAATTTTCTCTAGAATATTTATAATAAGGTTGTTATTTATTAGTAATAATAAAAACAAGATCGTGTCTCAGTGATTGTTCTGCTTTGTTACACATTCAGAGATGATTTTTCCTCATGACTCATTGTATTCAATGTTAAAATGACTGTTGGATTGTTGCGCTTCTTACTCTGAATCTGTGTCTCTCTGCCAAGTTCTCACACTGAAGAGAGATCACAGGCCGAGTCCAGCTGCCTCTCATTCTCATCACTTGTGAAACAGCACGTATCTCCTGGAGTGGACTCGTGTTCATACGGGCTTTCCCAGCAGCACGTCCCACAGTCAGAGAGAGAGAGAGAGAGAGAGAGAGAGACATGAGCTCCTCAGATCTCTCCCTCCAGCTCGCGTGCCAATTTTACACCAATTAACCTGAGAGAATGGGACACTGTTGCTCAGAGGGGAGCTAGTTCCCAGCTAACAATTTAAGATTGTAACAATGTTTCCCTAACGTTTCCATGAAGTAACGAAAACATTAAAAAAGTTATTTTGACTTTCCCAGGAATTCAGGTAATTTGCTTAAATGTTTGTTTTCTTCAGTTGTATGAGCTGATGTTTTATGCAGTTCTGTCTATCTCTTTTAATAGCACAGATGTTTCAGCTGCTGTTTAACATGGGAGTGTGTGAGCTGTAGTTTCGGTTTTTTATGGTCTGAACAGGTGAGTGTCCCTCTAAATTTACTTACTACATGTTTGAAATGAACTGTGTGGAATGTTTTACTTAAAATATCTTTAGAGTCATTAAAATTTCATAGTTTAATATTTGTGGTGATTTATTTTTTAAACACCTTAAAAAACATTTTTGTTTTAACAAATGTAATTCTTGAGATTAAACATTTTATCAGCTTTGTGAAAGACGATGAAGTTTTGAAGCATGTTTTTATCTATTCTGTTGAGATCGTTGATTATGGATATTTAGAGAAACAAAGACAGACGTAGAGAGACAGACATAAACACAAATATAAACACTGTAAACTGCAAGCATCTGATTCCAGTAAATGACACTGTGAGTATTCAGCTGTAAGAACTGAGGTTCATTGTAAACATTTTACAACACATTATACACTTTATTTAATAAATAGTTCGAAGTAAAAATGTTTGTACAAAACTCTTTATCCAGTACAAAAATATGCATTCACAAGTAGCTCTCCAAGTACAATAAATAAAATAAATATGCTATAGATAAATAAATAACAAATAATAATCTCTGACACGTATCAGAGCTCTGAGGTTCGTTCTTTAAGTAAAACTGTCGGGTTGACCTTTCGATCTGAGTGGGAGGTGCTCGCGTTTATAGTTGCACGTACAGAATCGTTCACGTCAGGTACATAGAAGGAGGCCATGGGACACGGTCCTTTAACATTACTGCACACCAGCTTCTGCAGAGAGGCGGTGTTGATGATGTCAAAGCCCACCTTCCCACCAAAGGTGCTGGGTTTCCAGTACTCAGGCGAACAGATGGGGTTTCCCATGAGGCCTTTGAGGGAATAGGGGGCGCCCATCTCCACCATCGTCTCTCCAAAGATGGCATTGGTCCTGGGCTTCTCAACCAGCAGACCAGTGTAGAGCTCCACAGCATCCACATCTCCATACAGCTCCTCGAGTTCTGCAGCCATCTCCTTCTCTCCTACAACACCAAACACCAGCAGTCAACTAATGTTGATGTTACAGTAAACTCTGCTACATATCTCTCTCTCTCTAAATATATATATATATACATACATCTATCTATCTGTGTGTGTGTAAAACATACAATTTCTTACCTGTCATTTCTTGAAAGGATTTGTATGGCTTCATGTTGAAGCGTTTCCTGTAGGCATTGAGGGACTGGTAGCGCATTTGCCTGCTGTCTTCAATAGATTTGATGGCCACCCTCAAAACAGCCGGGGAAACATTACGCCCACCAGCGACCTGCAGTAAAAGAGTTTGAGATTCACCAAACCCTCTCCTCAGATCACAGCAGTGCAAAACCAGTGACACTAAACTTCCATACATGTGACAGAACCCCGCCCCTCGTCTTACCCGTCCAGCGATCTGTTTGGTGAAGGACTCGACCAAACTGTTGATGCCATAGTCGGTCAAGATAGACGTGTTGAAGAGAAACTGACTGTAACTGTAGACTTCCTCATGTATGTGAAATTCATCAGGCAGAAGCGGGTGCCAGTGGTACAGGGTGTTGAACTCAGACGAGATTCGGTTCTGGTACTGGAAGCGTGTGCTGAAGAGAAGTTCTGGATCAAACTTGAGCTTGAGGTGATAGCCGCTCAAATGCTGCACGTAATCTTCTATTATAATTTTAATCGTCTCGCCTGTGAAAACAAAACAGAGAATGAGAATCAAAACGTCATCATTCACAGCAATGCTACTATGAAAATTTACTCTCTTTACACTGACCAATCAGAATGAGTCGTGCGGTCTGAAACAGTCTCTCATCGTCCCAGTCTGGATGCTCCTGCTGCAGAACATCACACACGCGGTTGTGCTCGCGCAGCCAGATGGTGGCGTACATCATGAGTCCGGGAACCAACCCGAAGGCTTCGTGGCCGACGGCGAAGCGCCGTGACTCGGGTACGTGAGGGGGGTAGTGCATGTCCACCGCAACCTGACTGACTGTTGGAGGATAAACTTCACCATCCAGAATCTGAGTAAGACGATGAAGTGCAGTAAGTTAGCAGGTTACCACTCAGACTCGCATTATGAAAGAGAAATGAAAAGTAAACAGCTTGAAATACAGCTAAATTAACTCATGAGGACTGAAGTGTGAGAAGACCAGAAAACTAGAACTCATACTGGGACGCCAACATTTCCTACCTGATATTTCAGCTTGCCATCCTTTAAAAGCCTCAGCTTGTGTTGTCTCTCAAGTTCTTGTCCGTATATGTGGCTCAGGTCGACCTGAAGACACCAGATAGAGTCAGTCAGATATTACAGTTGCAAAGCTCTTAATGTGATCATTGGAGGACTTTGGTGGCGGCATCAGTGACTCACTCCATGATTGAGGGCTCTTGTGAACGCCGGACCGTTCTTCTGGTCCGTTTTGAAGAACTGATGTGTGAAATGTTGAGCGAAGAAGGCAAACATGAGGCTGGTGCGCTGAGGGTCCGGGATGAACTTTCTTCTGACCAGCAGCTTCTCAGCCACCAGCTTAACATCTGGCAGCTCCTTCTTACCTGCCAACGGTACGAGACTTTTCTTTCACTCCACACACAGACATGCAGACACGCAGGTCCTGCGCGCACACCGCCTCTGATGCAGTGATGCAATAAACTCTTTTATAAATTTGAAGACATGTGATGGATTAGGAGATTCACCTGCGACTCCCATCGGTGTGGGGCAGTCATGCGGGACAGGAGGTAGTGTGCGAGTGTAGTAGGAGAGATTCGAGTACGCTTCCCAGCTTTTATACCCATAGTCAGCGTTGTATATAGGCGGGCTGTCAATGAGATGCACGCGTGCTGATTCAGGAGGGAAGAAACCAAATTAGTTTAGTTAAAAATATTTTGTATCAATTTAGTATTAAAATTAATGAACGTTTTTGTTCATTAACGGAAACGTTCTCGCTGGGAATTGTTGTCTTTCATAATGAATAACTTACATGTAAGTACATAACGCATTATTGCGTCCCGCAGAAACGACACGCTGTTGATCAAACTCCACACGCGCTTGAAATGCGTCAGGATGTAGTGCACGGTGTCGGGGGAGGGCTTGAGAGACCCCCTCAGCCATGTGAGCAACTCCGCTGAAGAAACACCCAAACTGAGGTTAGCTGAGCTCGAGGACGAGCGGGTGACGGGTTATAATACAGATGCGTCTCTTACGTGTTGTGCAGTTCTGCCCGTAATATCCGCTGCGCGTACAGTCACATTCATACGCGCCGGAGCCCAGCGCCGTACACACGCCGCGGTTCTCACACGGCTGTGAGCAACACGGGTTAGCTAAAACATTTACACATGCATCATTAGAAATAACAGTGTATTGATTTTAATGTTCAATTGTTTGACCGAATGATCTGTTGCACCGTCCTTGTGTTACTGAAATGATAAGAAAGTTCGTAGGAGAGCACACGTACCTCCGTGGCACATCACGAGCTCCGCGTGCAGCAGCAGCAGCAGCGTTAACGACACGATACCGTTCATACCGGCGTTTCCTCCGCGCCTCAGATTGTGAATGAACTCTGGGGTGAGAGAGATGCAGTTATATACAGTGAGAGAGTGAGTGAAGACACGTGACTCACCGCAGCTACACACTGTGATCTGATGATTGTAGATATCCGACCTGCTGATTATAAACTAATAACTCAACGAGTCTCCGGGATATTCTGAGATTACAGCCTCATTGTTTATTTTATACCAGTCCATCTGTAACATTATTATTATTATAATTATAATAATTATGGGAATGGTAAGACGAATTTGATTACAGGGAAAACGTCCATGTGGGATAATTTGATCCCCCCTCCGTCCTATACTGTAATCACAGATTAGTTTACACTGTATAGAGTCTTTATCACAGATTAATAGATTAATTAGTCGTATTGATTTTAGAAGTGATGTTACGCCCCCTGGTGGAGAGCGATGGAAATGGCTCAATCGGATCCGCTAGATTTCATCAGTTACAATGTTTTTACATTTTTAACAAATGGGTGACGTTTGTCACGTGATATTTTTTCTTGTATAATACATAAACATTAAAATAAACATCGACCTAATTAATGGAAGTCAAAGTTTCTGCCTAAACAATAAACAATACATATTTTTTCCGAGGAGTAGCCTCAGTTAACAGTTTTATGTTGTGAAAACGTTTCCATTAAGCAAAGAAAACGTTAAAAACGCTGCTTTAAATTTTATAGAAACGTTCAATACGTCCCGTTTTTAGATGCGGATAATAAAAACGTCATTCACATTTTTTATAAACTCTGTAACGTTTTTAAAACCTTCCACTGAACAACTTTTGAGAGTAACGTTTTGATATGCATGATGTAACGTTGGAAAAAGGTTCTACTAACGTTACTGCACGTTTTAACTGCAGAACGTTTTTGACAGAACTTTTAGAGAACATTGGTCAATGTTCTGAGAACGTTCCCTGATAGCTGGAGCTCATGCATACAGCAGCGGAGCGCTTCAGTTCACGGGTGTAGCGCTAGAGGGCGCGGTATGCGGAAGTGATGTTGTCCCTCACTGACGTCCAGACAGTATCAGACCGCTGTAACACTCTGAACTGTTAGATCTGATTCATGCAAAACACATAGTTCAGCTGAGCATCGCCATGTCCAAGAGCACCGTGTCTGATCGTTTCCGGAAGGTGGACGTGGATGAGTACGACGAGAACAAGTTTGTGGACGAAGAGGAGGGAGGAGAAAATCAGCTGGGTCCAGATGAAGCAGAGGTGGATTCTCTCATCAGACAATATCCTGCTTTATTCACCAGTCAACGTGTGCGTGATCGAACAGAATCCGATCTCCAGAACCAAGATCAACACATATAAGTGCGTGTATTATGTGTGTGCTTGATAGGAGTGAACTGATATGACTTGAGTAATAGATTTAATACGGAGGGTCCGGGATTTAATACAACTTATTGTTGTGGCAGATAAAGTACGCATGAATTAACTGCAGAAATGCAACATAAAAATGGCAGAAGTAAAGGCGGTTTTGCTTCTGCTGTATTCTGCAGGTATTACATGCACTGATTTGCTTGTCTATGAGTTACACGGTGCCCGCAGATGTCTGTCAACCAGACAAAGAACAGGCTTGTGTTTATTAGTATATTCATCAGTCTTGACATGACAAACACGCATCCAGTGGTATGCAGTTGTTAAATAAGACATAAATCAGTGTTTCTAAAGTTCAGTCACAGTTTATGTTGTTTGGGTGGCTGAAAATGTTAAGACATGTCTTAGCATTCCAGAAATTGTCTTAAAAAGTGTTTCTGCAGAAACATTTTGGCTATCAGGTCGTTCAGATAACGTTTGTAAACGTTTCTTTCTACAAACGTCGCTGTCACTTGAAACTGTAGTTGTGTAACTTTATTTAGTATAAGGAAGTTTATTTCATGTCCTTATATGTCCGTTTTGGAGAACCCCGAGCTTGTTTCCTGTTTCTAATGTAATATTGTCTCTGATAGCCATCACATTCATCTATAGTAAAACATGTCAAACACACAACGTCACGCAGCTGGTTTAATACTTTTCATACTGTATGGTTAGATGGTTGTGCTCTGTATATTGTGTTATACACGGGTCGCTCTTCCTGTCGCTTTCCTTAATTTAATTCTGCACGGGGAACCTTATGGGGGCCCTACAGGCGGTCTTAAAAAATCCACCAATCAACACAAAGAATCAGAACGTCAAGGTGAGTCACGTTTTTCTTTCCTGCATGAACCAATCAGCTATCAGAAAATATATATATTTTTTAATATACCTAAGTTTGTACTTGTGTGTTGTAGGAACATTTAAACATCAAACTTTAAATTTTTAATGTTTTTAAAATGTTCCACTAACAATTTAAGAATAACGTTATATATATTTTAGATGTAACGTTAATAAATGTTCTACTAATTTACTAGTGTAACTGCAATAACTTTTTGAGAACCTTGGAAGAACTTTCTGAGAACGTTCCCTGTTGTCTGGGTATCTACTGAAATAGTAAGTTCCTAATAACGTTCTGGGTTCTGGTTTGTAGGACCGTGCTGAGGGTCTGGTACTGAAGGTGCTCAGTTCCTTCAAGAGTACAGATATAGAGAAGGGAGTTCAGTCTCTGGATAAGAATGGAGTGGATCTGCTCATGAAATACATCTACAAGGGCTTCGAGAAACCATCTGAGAACAGCAGTGCGGTCCTGCTGCAGTGGCATGAAAAGGTACAGAAGATGTAAACCTGTAAAGATGAATGTATACCTCACTATACCTCACGTGTTTACATAAACCCTCATGTAAACTTCTCCTCAGGCTCTCTCTGCAGGTGGAGTGGGCTGCATCGTCAGGGTCCTAACAGCCAGGAAAACAGTGTAAACTGACAGACGGTTATCACCTGCCAAACCTGCCGAAACCCTGAAAACAAAGCGATGACCTTCCACAGGTGCTGGAGAAGATCTCTCATCATCTGACTCCAGTATTCATCACCTGCTGCTTATTAATTCACTCTTAATTCACATTCATTATCCAAAATCACATATCCGTCCCGTCAGCTGTTAGACCAACCGTATCTTCTCTCAGGAATACTTTTAATACTCTTATGTGACTTCTTAACAGTTTTATGGCAAGTTGCTCAATTGTATTACCGTACACAACTGTTTTAACCTTCTTGGTATTAATATCAATGCACTTAAAATCTTTGCATGTGTTTCCGTGGCCTAAACGATGATGGAACAGAACCGATAAGAACGAGTGTTGAATTATGATTCATAAACTCCCTCTTTAATTCCCTCTCTGTAGTTCTAGATAATATCCCACCATATTTATTTTATCATAACCAAAGGGCATCAGCTGAGCAATACACACACACTCTGATATACTCTGATGATATACAGCTGATATACTCTCATGATATACAGCTGATATACTCTGCTGATATACAGCTGATATACTCTGCTGATATACAGCTGATATACTGAGAGTTTCTGTTGAAGGCTTTCTCTTAAAAATGAACTCTCATGAATGCTATTATAATGTTTCTTAATGTTCCGTCTCAATGTATCTCTGTCTGTACATGTCCAATAGTGTGTGTGTGTGTGTTAGGCGTTTTTAAGCCAATCATATTGTCGAATGCTGCAGATCCTTTCTGATCCAGTCTGATCTGAGACATAACGTCTGATCACAGAGACCTGATCTCTCCAGTGCAGTTATACAGAATGACACTCAAACCAGTATCATGACTGCCTTACAGAACACTTTTTCTATGTTCATGCTTTTGTGATTAATTAATAAAAAAATATTAAATACACATTTGTTGTTCTGATTATTTATGTACAACACAGAATATATTACATTAAACCTAAAATTAAATTAATGCATTTACATTTGTTTCACGCATTCCTAATCAAATTATTCCCTAATAGATTCGTGTTGTACCTTCAGCAGTGGTGGCATGGATGAGAACTCCAGTTTCTCCTTTAGAGGGCGGTACAGAGCTCTGATGAAAGCGCATCTTCTCTCTGGAGGGCTCGTTGTGATGGTGTGCTTCCAGGAGTAAGACTCACTAGTCTAGTCATGAGTTCACAAGAAGTTCAAATAAATTAAAATACTCTACTGGAACTCACAGAAGGAGGTTTTGTGTTCTGACAGGACTTATTTTAACACAATTAACCTATAAACCATCTTCTGCACCAAAATAGTTTGGAAATTTCAGCAGTAAGTGCCAACCTCAAAAAATGTGTACCAAAACCAGTGAGTCAAACCAGTTTCTGTCAGAGCAAATGGAAAGTTTTCTGACTGTTTGACCTGTGTAACCCACTTCCCAATCTTATAAAAACCACCAAACACATTACAGAAACCACAGCCAGTTGTTGTAAAACTTCCTTTTAAATGTTTCTGTTTTGCTACAGCTGAGAGTGACATGTGGAACTGCACCTGAATTGGCGTTTCAGTGTTTACAGTACATTAAATCCGTTGACATTAACAATAAAGATCAAGGTTTTTAAATGTAACCATGTGCTGTTCTTCCTAAAACAGGACACGACACTGTGTTCCATCTGATTCAGCACCCAGCGCAAACTTGACAGTAAAGCATCTCTCTCAGCTGTTATTCAGTAGCTCTAATCCCAGAGATTATTCTGCACATAATTCTCACAGAGACCCTCTTTGTGTCCCTTCACAGCTAATCAATCCAGCCCACTGTGCTTATACAAACACACACAGCTATACGCTCACATACATGTGACCAACAGACACAATAAACATTATACATATAAAGAGTCTATTAATTCTATTTAGCCAGTGTTAATGAAAGATCAATCAAATTCTCCTAGTTTAAACTAAACCAGATTTCGGCGGTAAATGACTGTACTAATGTCAGAACAGAAGGATTGGTGGTTATAACAGAGTGGAGCAATAGTCATGCTAACAGATTCCACAGTTTTTATCTAACAAGGTTGTGACATCCTTAACCAGTGCCTGTTCTTATCATGTTTAGTGTCTCTTTGTGTTTACAATAACTGTTTCAAGGAAAATGTGGGTCATTTCAAATGCACAACAAAGTTTCTCTGCATAATTATTGACATGTATATTAATATCTGCTCATCTGCATGCCACACACACACACACACACACACACACACACACACACACACACACACACACACACAAATGGCTGGCACAGAGGTGAAGAATAGGGCAGCCTCTGTCTCCAGGGTAACCAGGAAACTTAACCTGATTACATAATCTGATGTGAGATAGAGATGCGCTGAGTTAGCGTGAGTGGGGAGGAGCACAGATTGGTTATGTGAATGAATAAATGACTACATATGGGTGAAATAAATGTAGCCAATTATCTTTAATCCAATCAAAATTCTGTAACATTTTTAACAGAGTCCACATGTTAAAAGTTAAAATTTGTCTTTAACTAGTCAAATGTAAGCACTTTTGTGATTGAACACTAATGATCTAAAATATTGACATAAAAACATTTTTGTAGTCCAAAATTAAAATAATGCGAAGTAAATCTATAAACTATAAATCTATAATAAATCTATAAACTAACACTAAAACTAAACCAGTATTCAAAAAGTATCACAATGAAAACTATGAAAAACTCTTAAGTTCCCCTGACTCAACAGAAGATATTAGGGGTCAAAATGACGTGGCGCCCCTCTGCTAGAGGACAGCTGGTTAAAATGTAAACTCTTTATTGACCCGGTGCCTCTGTTTGCTGTTTGGATATGAATCAGTCAGAGGGAAACAGAGTCACGTGTAGCACAGGCTGAACGGAGGTGACCTGATCCACACACTCACAGCAGAGCAGTGCCAAACTTTAGCTCTCATTCATAACCCTGTTTCAGTGACCCAGAACGTTTAGCTGTTTACTGATTAATATTTACTGTATCTTTACAAGATCAGCTGATACACTTGAATGCCGGGTCATGCATGAAAGCCAAAAACCAAACGAAGTTATAGAATAATTAAAACAGACTGTCTATCGTCAACTACTCGACATGGATGGACACTAATCTGACCTCCTGATAGGGCCACAACAGCTCCACATGTAAACAGGAGCTGGTTTAATCCCATCCCTCAGTTATGCACACAAATGTGTTTTTCAAACACCTGATCCATGTGTCGACAACAGCTTGTCGGTTCAGTTGTCGCGGGTGATTTGCTCACAATGGCCTGGATGCTTCTGGAGGCCGTTACACTGAAAGAATGCGTTGAGTGAATTACACTGACTGGCGGTCGCAGAAGGAGCATCTTAGCACCGCCTCACGCTCATGTGTCTATAACCGCGCTGATGATTCATTAATCCGCTTTAGGTTTACAGCACTGGCCGTGCAACACTAAATCTCACCCGTGCAGGTGAGAGAGTATAACCAGCAATATTTAGCTCTGACGTCACATTACAAACTGCGTCACAGGAAATGCTTAACTTCCTATATGTATTTATTTAACAAATTTAGACCACGTTTTGGTATGTTAATGATTATTGGGTTTGTACCGATTATAGTCAGATTTGCAATGAAAAAAAATAGATTGAGATTGATAACTTCTCGAGTTATGATGGAATTATGGGTATGTACCATGACGAAATCTAAGTCATAATCTGCACATTTGATCAGTCACTCAATAGTCACCATATGCAAACGCTTACTGACCAGTGACCACATGCAAACACTAACAAATGATGCAATACAAAAGAACTGGCGGTGCATAAAGCACAAGTGAAACGCCGCGGGTAATTTCCGTGATGTTTTAAAAGCGATGCATCTACCCCGTGTTCTTTAATGAGACAATTTTGACCTCGCACAAACGCCCGATTCCACCTCGCAGGCCGTCGGTACTTTTCCGCGGGCGGAGCTCCGGTTTGACGTCACACCGGGAGACAGCCCCGTGGACTTTGTTCAACGCGTGTATCAGCGTCGCTGTCAAAGCTCGAGCACCGATCTGACAGAACCGAGACGCGACAGCAGCTGTACGGACCCACATTCGTGCTGCATCTATTGCTATTTCAGTATCTACCTACAACAGCTCTGAATTCACCTTAAATATGTCTACACTCGTCTACTGTCACACCGATCAGGTATCGCGTCAATCTTTGTGCCTCTTGTCTTCCGTTTTATTAAAAAGCGACATTTGTTATTTGCTATGTGTATTATTTTGTGTTACGCGTCTATGTATACATGCGATCATCTTACTATGCACTGTAACCCGCCGATATGTCTCTTGATATCCGCATGCGTTTATCTTTAGAGTAAGTTTAATGTAATATGTTTGCACTGTGCTCAGCATATCGATATTGTACCGTTATCTGCTTACCGTTAGCTGCTGTAATCTTATTGAACGTATGTCTGTTAATCTATATTTGATCAATGGCAAGCGAATATTCACAATACATTATAGGTTATCGAAGCATTGTCAAAATGCACGTCTACGATATACTTTAAATGAGCACACGATAGACGAAACAGTAAAAATTAATAGTTGGTTTGTAGAGGTTCAAATGCGTGACCGGCGTGTTTCAATAACAGTATTTTGACGCAGAGCATATATTTTGATTATGGTTGATATTTGGTCAGCACAAGGAAAGCGTATCGATCAGGCCCTACTGACCTAGTTTGGTCTTACATTAGACTCGGCGAGGGATTTCTGATGCAAGCGTTCATTGTGCGGGAATACAGCAACGAATGAATCACGGGTTGATTGACTTTTCATTTGGCCAATAATATCGCTCGGAACCACGCGTTCTGGCCTATCAGCATTTGTGAAATGTGTTGGGGGCGGTAACAACATCGTTTCTATACTTTGTAATACATCATTTACAAAAACATTACAGCGTTTATGCTTTTAAAATGTAAAAGCATAAACGCTGTAATGTTTTTGTAAATGATTTTGAAATGCATTTAAGACACGTCTCTTCTGTTATTGGTTTCTGTTCAGTATTTGTATCACAGTGTCCGAGTTGGTCATGTGGGGGTTTACTTGATTTTAATTAATTTGCTTCATTTCTCTCTACATATAAATACCACTTCAAATGTGTCCAACCGTGTGTGTTGTACATGTGGAATTTTACTTCCCTGGAAGCAGTTTCTGTTTCCTAACATCACATCTGACCGTGGACGATCTAACTGAGAAACACAAAGCTTCATTTGTAAGAGATGCTGAGTTCCTCAAACTGTGATCTTTGCTTGTGTATTTCGATGTTTAGTGAAAAGTCCCCAGTTAACTCTAGGGCTGATTGATACAGGGCTGTTTTCTGATCTTGGCTTTGGACACAAAGCATTTTGACAAAGATTCAGAAAGTTCTGGGTGATTTCCCCTTTTTGGTGGATTGCTCAGTTTTGTACTGCCTTGTCATTTTTTCATGTCTCTGACTCCACTGCACGCTGTAATTAATAAGTCAACAGAAGACTCTTTCTGTCTATTTGTAACATTCTTTCCGCCCATTTTGAGGGATTATTTAATTTTGCACCTTGCTCTCATGCAGACGGTGTGGGTTCTCTGTTAGTTCACTCCTCTGTTAGTTTTTCCATAAACTTTTCTCATAAAGGGTAGCATATAATTAGTGAGAATGGTGATCTGCCATTAGAACTGCACCCCTTATGGCTGCGCTGTTGACATCATGTGAACTCTCAGAATGCTTTGCTGCCTTTTGCATTCTGGTCTATGAATTCACAAAGCAGTTACAAATATTCTTCAGTGAGAATGTATATAATTTATCAGTCTTATTTGAATTTTTACACTGCATCATTTTAATTTTAAATTACGCAACAAGCTCTTCTGTAGCTTTGGCTGTATTATACTGTATTGGAACGCGTAGTCTGTGCTCATTCACGCAGAGAGAGGAAATCACACATTTTTCCTGATGTTATATAACCATTGAAAATGTGGCTTAGAAAACTGTCACGCACACGTGTGTGTATATAATTTTGGTTTAAATTTTCACTGCGCTTGTTCCACAGCTGCTTGCGATCTCGCACAACCGTTTGACTGTAATGTTATTTCTTCATTTTCAAATGCCCCTTTCGAAATTTTCAAATGCCCCTTTTGCATTTCTAACATGCCCTTTCTATCCAATTTATGCAGATTCTACACAAATGTAGCACTGTTATGCAAGCCGTTTATTAGCTCGAAGGTACATCAGTGGATGTACATCAGTGGATGTATGGCTAAATATTGTAGTGTCACAGGTTTGGCGAGATCTCTGTGACTCGAAATAAATTGCAAATGTTATGACATACTTCAATAATTGCATGCACACATGCACATATTGCCTGCAGTCATGGGGTCGACAGAGTTGGTAAAACTCTCACGATTGTATGCAAGTAACACCTGGTTTTCTTCAACTTTTTTTGCACGACCTAAAGCGATTTATTAACTTGTTAATCTGAGTTATCTATCGAGTCCTTTACCAAGTTAATAACACAACTGTTGCTGTCTGACCTATGGTAACTGACTGAGCATGCTGTTCAAAACGTTCTCATTTCAGTAACTGCCCATCTTTTATCTTTGAAACACTGGATCTGTCAATAATTATCAAAGGTTGCTTGTGGCTATCAGCACACAATGGGGAGATTTGTGAGTTTGTCTAAAACTGCACAGTCACTGTGGTGTCTATCTGTAAATGTCCTGGTTTAAATAAATCAGTTCTTGATTTCACTCCGAGTGCAACAGTCATGCCTGGATTAACGCCAACCAGCACTTGCTGAAGTACCAATGAGCTGAAAGGACAAAACTCATTAAATAAAAGTGTCTGCTAAATGACTAAATGAAAGTCTTGTGTTTGTGTGAATCGTATGTATTACGATTTCTTGACCTTTTGTTGGTCCTGCTTGTCAGAGGTTAGTTCATCTTTAGCTGCGAGATGGTGAGGTGCTGAAGGTCATACAGTTGAAACAAGAAGAGCTTTATGGAGAACTTGGGTGAATGCGCATTTATAAGCTTCTGTTTTTACCCATCGTAGACCTTGTGTTTCTCACGCTCCACTTACCTTCAAGTGTAGCCTGTCTGTGGAATCTCCATGGTGAGGTAAATTATGCCCTAATGTTTTCTGAATTCTCCTGTAGAGGTTAGAGCAAGAGAGGGTGAGTGGATTACTGAAAAGCCAAAGTTTGGAACATGTGGGGCTGAAAGAGTGAGCGGAAAAATACCAGCACACTGGAGCTTGTTTGTTTTCATTCCGATTACTCCATCCGCACGCAGATGTAGCCACCTCATTGTGGTCATGTGAGCATCCTCCACCCATGAAGTGAGCCATCTGCTGGCTGAGAGAGCTTTAAAGACCTGTGCAAAATGATGGAGGCTTGTGGGTGTGGTAGCCATGCGGTTAATGGGTGGAATGTCTGTGCTTAGACAAGGCGAGCAAGACTGACCGCAGAAGTCAATGGAAGGTCTAAAAAGAGTGTTTTGAAGGAAGCTTCTTAAATCTGTTTGTGCCGGATTAATCTGAATGGTCTGTGCTGCAGAAGTGAGGGCTGATCCCGAATTAAACATGTTTTACTCTTTAAAATCCACCAGTACCATAAAGCTGGGTGGACATTTTTTGCCCTTGAGCAATGCATCAGCTCTTTGCGCTCTGTGATCTTTGTTTTCTCCACGTCAGTACTAGATATGTGATTGTGTTGTGGGTCATGTTGAGGTTCCATGTTCTTGAATTTTCCATTGACGTATTTATTGTTGCAGAGATAATTTGTTGTCATCATAACCTCTGGGTTTGTTTGTTCATCCTTTGTCCTGTAGGTTATAATGAACGATCAACACAGAAAAGGTTTGAATCTATAGCCAACGGGACACCTGAGGACCTGATTGCAGTCACTCTAAGCCTGAGAGTTTGAGTTGCCGTTCCTGCTGGTTTCCCGGCATTGCCTTTTCCACCCACTTTGTAGTGAAGGAAGACCAAGGCACTCCCATTACTGGTTCAGCCTACTGGTTCATCTCTCCCAGACATTTATTATTAGGTAAGCCCATTACTTATACACGAGACTGAGTGTTACATGTGAACAATAAGGTGGATTTGTAGTGATTATAGACTGACTGTTTAGATGAGTGGTATATTGTGTAGTACTGACTCAAACAAGGCTTTTGTTTCACTTTTGCAAAGGCTTAACTTCCAAAACAAGCAAAAATGATTTCCAATGGATATTTGATCTTCGAGGACGAAAGTTTCCTGGATTCCACCGTGGCCAAGATGAACGCCCTCAGAAAGAACGGCCAGTTCTGTGATGTGAGACTTCAGGTAACACCCCATTTTTAAACCTTTCTATCATTCGAGAGATGCTGCAGCGGTTAATCACAGATGAAACATGAGGCAGGGAATAGTATATTTCATTAGACTGAACTGGCCTTTAGGCCATTGAATTTTTTCTTTATATGGTCCTAATAAAGATTTTTTGTTAGAGACATGACAAACATATAGACTTTGGGTTGATCTTTTTGGGCCTGTAAAAGCACCAAAAATTCTAGCTTCTCGAGCTGTACAAATTTACTTGGTTATACTTGTTTTTTTGTAAGTACGTTTTTGCAAACCTACCTTTTGTTATAGTGTTATCATGAAGATGGATTAACCTTTGCCCTTTTGCCCTGCAGGTGTGCGGTCATGAGTTATTGGCTCACCGGGCTGTTTTGGCCTGCTGCAGTCCATACCTGTTTGAGATCTTTAACAGTGACCTGGAGCCTCATGGCATCTCCCATGTGAAGTTTGAGGATCTTGATCCTGAGGCTATGGAGATCCTTCTCAACTATGCTTACACTGCCCAGTAAGATACCCACAATGTATACCCTGCCAAAGAAACATGTAACTGACCAATTAGGGCCATTTTGAGACGTGTGGACAGAGTCATATGAAGAACAGTGGTTTGTGTGTAGCGGTTTCTCCTGTTCTACCATATGTCCATGTTGCTCTCTGTAGGCTGAAGGCAGACAAGGAGTTGGTTAAGGAGGTTTACTCTGCAGCTAAACGACTCAAGATGGACAAAGTAAAGCAGGTAAGACTTGCAATGTACAATTGTTTGACATCGCAACTGTTTTACTTGAAATATAGCCTAACTGACTCCTCAATCCTGCTTGCAGATCTGTGGCGACTACCTTCTTTCCAGGATGGATTCTGAGAGTGCTATCTCCTTTCGTAATTTCGCCAGCTGCATGGGTGATACACGTTTGCTTGGCAAGATTGACAGCTATATCCAGGAGCATCTTCTAGAGGTGTCTGAGCAAGAGGACTTCCTCAAGCTGCCACGCCTTAAGGTTCGATCACCTTTAACCTCTCGGGTCATCTATTGCAGAGCTTTGGGGTCCTCCAGGAATGAGAACTTTCTTAATTTAGTGCTAATGCATTTGTGCTAAATATGTTTTTTCTGTGTTCATAGTTGGAGGTGATGCTGGAAGATAGCCTGTCCTTGCCCGGTAATGGAAAGCTGTACTCAAAGGTGATTGGCTGGGTTCAGCGCAGCGTGTGGGAAAACGGTGAACCGCTGGAGCGACTGATGGAGGAGGTCAGTAGCACCGTCCACTGTGAGCTGTTCTCTCGCGTCCCTCCCTCTCCCCCTCGTATCTCATCCCATTCACAGATTTAACAGGCCGTTCACATCAGCCATCTTAATGGTAGAGGTCGGTCAGGTTTGTTTTCTCTGCCTTCCATATTGTTTTGTTTCCTCTCCCCTCTTTCACCCACAAATCCCCCCCGGGCCTTTAAGAATATATATTTAGGTACAGAACGGGGCTGTTACACCCTGCAAGGGTGAGTGGTTAGTCCAGGTGAGCAGAACTAAAAGTGTAAAGCTGCTTTGTACAAAACGCTGACAGCTACCTGGCAGGTTGCCTTCTCAGTGATATTTCTCTAAGCAGGTGTGTGAGTGTTTGTGTGTACGCTTTGGAAACCAGCACTAACGGTTCTTCCTCCCCGCTGATTTATCTCTCCTTAGGTTTTTTAGAGCAAACATCAGCAGGATTCTCACAAGACTGAAGAAACCAAGACTGGGGCCCTCCAGGGTAAAGAGTCAATGAAAAGAGCAAAAGTAACAAAACGAGGGAGCCATCGCTGAACGAGTGTTAGGCTCCCACCTGCTAATAAAATGCACTCACCTTAAAACGACACTTCAGATCAGAAGTTGCTAGTCTCAGTTCCCAGTTCTTATTTTTGGACACATTACCACAGATGCTTTAAAGTTCTAGCAATATTTAATCATTAAAAACAATAACAATAGCTTAAACGAGACAACTGTGGTCTCACTTTACAATACCACCAAAATGCACTTCTGTAATTATGACTGATGCACTGATTTTATTTTTTCTTTTCATCCACAATTTTTCTAATTTGTTAAATGTACCTAATTTAATACTGTTTGGTAAATTCAGTTTCATTTATTTAAAGTTTGGGATTTTGAAATCAGTTTAGCTTAACAATGAGCCAAGAGCATTTTTTCCTGAGCTGTAAAGCGTAGCTGTAAAACAGCTAACCAGAGTGTGATGACTTCTGACTTGACTAACCTCCTCAGCTGAGAAGATGGCGGCATGATGACAGCTAATTCTGTGTGTTTGGAGCTTGTTTTTCCTTCTGTTTAAAAATGAAGGTTCCCAAGATGCACTGAAGTAAACAGTATTGTGTTCCAGAATCTGCTGTTTACATTTACTGGCCAGAAAGTGCTGAAGATCTTTTCAGAGAAAAGAGAGAAAAGTCCAGAATTTTTTGCAGAAGCAACATGTTCATATTCTTGAAACTTTTTCACCAGTGTCATGCGGACCAGCAGCAAAGAAGCGACACTGCACCCCTTTTCTTAACCTTCTCCTTTATCCTGACCCAAATAGTTGGGTGTTCTGTTGTCATTGAGACAGCCACATGGGTTCTGTTGTCGCTGTGTGTTTTGCAGGTGCAAACGCTGTACTATTCTGCAGATCACAAGTTGCTCGAAGGAGGTCTGCTTGATGGGCAGGCTGAGGTGTTCGGCATTGAGGATGACCACATCCAGTTTGTGCAGGTACACAACCAGCTCCAAGCTTTTCTCAGGCTGGACTGCAACATGCATATACGGATTAAAAACTAGCTGAGCAGCTTTCTTTAAAGTGCTGGACTGTTGAGTCTAAACACTGTATGCCAGAGACCATTGGGTGTTTGACCCTGCATTAGTGTGTTTTTTTAACTTTAGGATTAGCTTAGCCTAGATATTACATGTTAACCCAATGAAGGGTAAGCATCAGAACTAGTAAGATTCTGAGTGGGGCTTACGCCTAGACTGTGTCTGGGTCAGTGTTTATGTGTGGACCATGGGCTCAGAGTCTATAGCTTCACTGTGCGTTTGCAGAAGAAGACACCACGTGAGAACGTACACAGACAACTGAGCACCAGCTCCTCTAGCAGCCTCTCTCCTGGATCCACCAAACATTCCTACAAGCAAGAGTGGAAATACATCGCTTCCGAAAAGACCACCAGTACGTCCAAACCTTTTGTACCTTCGTTAGATTATTGGAATTGGCATTCCAAGATGGAACAAAAGCTCTGAAGTTACTCTGCAGTTTATGAAGTTCCCTCAAGTCATCCATGTTTCGCTTTCCCCTATAGATAACACCTACCTGTGTCTGGCTGTGCTGAATGGCATGCTGTGTGTGATCTTTCTGCATGGACGCAGCAGTCCCCTGGCCTCTCCCTCTTCCACACCTTGTCTAACCAAGAGCCTGAGTTTTGAGGGCCAGCTGGTGGAGATAGAGAAAGATAAGATGCTGGCACCCATGCACTATGCTCGATCTGGCCTGGGAACTGCTGCACTGAACGGTCAACTCATCGCTGCAGGTCAGTGCGTAGAGCTATCTTTGTGAAGTGGCTTCACTTCACAAACCAAAAGATTTTTGTGTTCTTTCTTGAGAAATGCACTGTTTGATGGGCTGAATGTGATCTAGGTGGCTACAACCGTGAAGAGTGCCTGAGGACGGTGGAATGTTACGACCTGAAGACTGACAGCTGGGCTTTCATTGCTCCGATGAGGACTCCACGTGCAAGATTTCAGATGGCCGTGCTCATGGTATATACCAAAGTCAAATATGTATTAAGTATGAATTCGCAGCCTATGAAAACATTGTGAAATAGTTGTTCAATTGTCTTTTTCACAGGGTCAGCTTTATGTGATGGGCGGGTCCAATGGCCATTCTGATGAACTGAGCTGTGGAGAAACCTACAACCCCAACACTGACGAGTGGACTCAAGTGGCAGAGCTCAGAACCAATCGCTGCAATGCAGGTAAGGAGTGCGAGATACCAAAATAACAAATAGCAAATAGGTTCAAGTACATTTAATGCATGCTTGACTCTGCCCAGGTGTCTGCTCTCTGAGCAACAAGCTGTATGTTGTTGGAGGTTCAGATCCATGTGGACAGAAAGGTTTAAAGAACTGTGATGTTTTTGACCCTGTAAGCAAGGCCTGGACCAGCTGTGCCCCATTAAATATCAGTAAGTCAGGTTGACGTCTCAGAATGACCACAACAGTTTCATGCACTTTAGAGACTGGCGTACAGCTGTATACAATATTATACAATATATATGCAATATTTTTGTTTGTGTAGGGAGGCATCAGGCCGCCGTGTGTGAGTTGGATGGCTTTATGTATGTGATTGGAGGAGCAGAGTCATGGAACTGTCTAAATAGTGTGGAGCGCTACAATCCAGAAAACAACACTTGGACTCTCGTTGCCCCAATGAACATAGCCCGCAGGGGAGCTGGAGTGGCCATCCATGAAGGTAAGCAGAACCAAAAAAATATAGAATAAACAAGATGCCACAGTTCTGTTACAATGAATGGTGGAACCTGCAATGCTCAACATGGCCACTCTAGTGAACAAAGTCCTGCCTACTAGAAGAGATAGTAAAGATGGCCATGAATGCAGACACTTCCCTAAAAGAACTTTGGCAGAACAAAAGGCGTTCAAAAGACTTAGACAATAGTGGCCAATAATGTCCTTCTGTCATTCAGGTAAACTCTTTGTGGTGGGAGGCTTCGATGGCTCTCATGCACTGCGTTGCGTTGAAGTGTACGACTCTGCCCGAAACGAATGGAGGATGCTGGCTAGCATGAACTCGCCACGCAGCAATGCTGGTGCGGCAGTGCTTGGTGACGTCATCTACGCCATTGGTGGCTTTGATGGAAACGACTTCCTTAACTCCTTTGAGACCTACAACCCTAAAACAGACGAGTGGAGCCCCTGTGCTGACGCCTTAAATGATTCCTAAGAGCCAGAGGTTTGGGAAACCATGCTGGAGGGAGGGGGGAGACTCACTCAAACTAACAGGCTTAGTGACCTAATCATGTTTTGTGATGTCCTGTATGTATGAGGGTGGCTGGGAAAGGGAGGGGGCCTAAGGGGGCCTGTTAGGGGGCTTCACTGAAGTTACCCATAAGGCCAATTTTTTTTCAGTGTTTGGGGGGTGCTGGGTGGGTGAGGTCAGTTTATGGGGGTTGCTGAAAGCAACATTAAGCCTTTGCATATTGCATACTTTTTGTGTTGTATATATTGTTGTGTTAATTTTTCATTCAATTTTTCTTTCAGTTTGATCAGGAATGGCAACATTTACTGCACATTTTTTTAATTAAATAGTTTTAAGTGTTTCATTTATGATGTCCTAGCATCTTTAAATTGAAGACAGTATTGGTTGGTTTAACCCATTACTTAAGTGATTCAGGTTGAATTAGTTTCTAGGTTTTAATAGTGATTTTAGCTCATTTAGTTTAAAGCTCCATGCTTATAAAAAGCCTTATTTTACAAAATGTTCTATGACATGGCTTTCCTTTTTTGTCATTAGCCATGCTGCAGAATTACTGTACCAATCTTTGAAGATGGCCTTTTTTATAGTTTTGATACACTGCTAAGTAACCAATAGTTTGCAGACGCACAACACCTGTGAGACTATACACTTTAATCAGTGCTAGTTTAGTTAAACTAGTATAAGCGTACAGTAGACCATGCTTCAGTGCTTAGCAGTATTTAGATATTTTGTTACCATTTTTAACGGACTCACACAAGCGAGAAAATGCATGTTTCCTTTTTTAATTTCCTGTGTTTAACTTTTGAACACCACAGAGATTTTTTGCTCCTGTGATTTGATTTCTTGTTTAACTAAATTGAGATAGAAAAGTCTGTATCGCATTTGTTTATGAGCTAATATTTCCGTACTAATAAACCATTTCAACCTGTTAGTCATTTTTTTGTCATTTGTCGAGAAACCAGTCATTGCATTTATAGTAATACTACCTAATCTGGCAGTAACATTAGTTTTAACTGTGTATTGAGACGTTTTAACACTTCATCTTCTGGTGAATACTAACAGTGAAGCTATGCTGTTTTAAAGTTAAATTACATAACGTGCTAAATTACTGTACCAGGGTCGGCGATTACAAATGACTTTGGTGAGTATGTTAAACGGAGTCATTTCTTGCCAGTTGTCTGGTAACGTGATAAGAAATCGTGTCATACATACCTTTAAAATACATGTCTTTCTCAGCGATGATTTGATGCAGATATGAGAGATATTCATATTAAAAACATATAAAACCGTCTAATTAAAATATCCGTCGTGTACATATTTCAACGATTTTTACCTCAGTGAGAAACGATGACGCATAGCCGCCACGATGCAACGTCACGTTGCGTCTTGACGTTTTGTGACGTTACGTCGAAAGTCTGACTCTGACTGGCTTTCCTGACACCTGCGCTGTTTGTCACAAATATGAACGTATAAACAACCGAATAACCCATTGTCGAATAAATAGAATAAAATTTATTTTTTAATAATGCAAAAAGATTTCACGGATTATAATGTTTTGCATTTGATGCCAATAATTACCATTTGTACAGCATTATTACAATCTATAGGTAAATATAAGATCTGTTTTAAGGTCAGGTTGATTCTAAGATTTCTCGTGGATTGACACAAGCCTTCATTCACAAAAACTTAATCCCAGACAAACAACAGGTCAAACCTGCTGTAGGCCAAAATATAAAGTGGGATTACACCGAATTTAAAATGAAAGGAAATACAAATTATTTAATTTACAGACTGCAATCATGTCCATATTGTCCTCAGTAATTTACGAGCGTAACCTCACTGACGTCACTGATCGCTGGATTAATCTCATGGTCGGTATCATCAGTTCCCATAATCCTGTAGAGGCCCCTTAAAATGACATCACAGTGCTGCTTCACAAACCAGAAACCCAAATTAACACCCTCAGATATGAGCGGCAAAAATAACCAAACACATCATTAATGATACAACGTTTGAATCACATTTTACACTTGAATACAAATATAACTACATGTAAAAAAAATAACAAAGGAACTGAAATTACTAAAAAAAATAACTAATAGTTGCAAGTGTCAACTATTACACAGAATAGGGTGTTACTTTGTGTAACAAATGTGGTTAAATCAGGTTATGACAATTGGAGATCACACTTTCATCACATTGCTATCAAAACCAGGAAAAAACTCTATCTGAGATATTATGATGTTACATCCACTGCCCCACTGCCTCGCTCTCTTCCTCTTTATCCTGTTACTGCTTGTTGCTTCTTCTGCTCCGTTATGAACGTCATGTAATGACAGAAACAGCCAAAAACTGACAGAAATTCATGCACTTATCTTTCCCCAGTGTACACCCTCCTCAGCACTCAGCCTGCTTATATAACAGAGAGTATTAGGAGCAACTCTGTTTGCTTGGTTTCAGGGTCTTTTAATAGAATGGAGTGAGTGTATTCTAAAATGACTAGTTTCATTTTAAAAGCAACGCTTGAGCTGGGTTACCGGAACAAAAATGAAAGGTCTTTTTTGTGCGTGGTAAGATGCTTTCTCCAAACGAATGTTTACAAATCATCACAGAGAAAGCGTTAAAATATGTTATATTTGAGGCTAATATACAGCCGTCTGTGTCGAACGCGTGAAAGAATTCTGTTCCTACTGCTATGTAATCATCTGCTTGACAACAGTGTTGCCATGGCAACCATACAACACTAGCCCAGCTCCCTTTTACTAGAATAAAGAAATCAGCAAATGCTCCATGACGCTCAATCCTTAACAAATCAACAACAACACATGATACTAGACTGAGTGTAAACGCACATCAATATAAGCAGCAGGAGGAAGTTGTGCCATATTCTCTAGGGTGATAAAACGGTGAACAGAGACTTACTGCATCAATTCTTATCACTCAAACAAAACGAACACATATAGAGATAAACAGAGAACAGAAAGCACATCAATATAAGCAGCACGAGGAAGTTGTGCCATAAGTTGTGCGTGTCAAAACGGCTCAAACGTTATAATGAAGTCACATCCTCTTCATTCATAAGTCAAACACATGGCCACCCTGCATTTCATTAGCTATAAATACTCACGCAAAGAATTACAGCGCCCTCTGGGTAATGAGCCTGGAACTGCAGGCATCGTTATTCACACCAGCAGACCCACCTGAAAGAGAGAGAGGACAGGAGACAGAGACTCAACGTCAAATCCCATACTACTCATAATATATACTGTAGTATGGCGGATAGAGAGGGGTGTGTCTCAAAACATACTACACAACAAACACAATTTTCAGGGTGCTTGGATGGTATAATGGCTGTTGAGATTTTTGAAGTACACATTTATATGCTTACATACACTGTGCGGACTATGGACTTGCAGAGTCATTGAAAATACATTAAGTAAAACAGCACCATCTACTGGTGATGACCCTCCAGGCATACTAGCAGAATACGACGGTCTTTTTCAGTCTCACAGTCTGGCATCTGTAAACAAATGATTCTCACAGTTAACTCTAATTATTTCTAACTTTCGTTAAACTTTAATTACGTTCATTCAATCACACAATGTGATTCAATGTGATTCACCACGGATGTCAACGTGTGTGTGTTGTTTAGCTGCATTTCCTTCACCTACTGGACTGGAGCATCACGAAGCGTAAACTAAAATTGGCGCATATTGCTGATTAATTTGGTCTCTGTCATTTGTCTCCTCTGGTTACATGGAGCCCACGTCTCCATTTTTAGCTCAAGTTTATTTTTGGGTTCACTAAATATC
This sequence comes from Botia almorhae, assembly GCA_036877575.1. NCBI lineage: Eukaryota > Metazoa > Chordata > Actinopteri > Cypriniformes > Botiidae > Botia > Botia almorhae. The sequence goes on from JAZGTJ010003635.1 coordinate 32,299, forward strand.
ACATCCACTATCCATTACCGAGCTAATGAGCGCAATTATCTAAACCTGTGATCATATGACTAACACATGACCCGTGAGCTGACATGATATTAACATGAAGCCTCACACAGATCTAGAGGGCATGACTTTATAATCCCAAAACAAATGTCATTTCATTGTTATTGCTAGAAATTCTTCTGATAAATGTCAGGCATTCCATGACATGCACACACCAGTTAAATCTCAATACCTCACAAATACTATAATCATCACTATAATTGTCAATAAACTGTGAATGTTAGCATGTGATCACAATGCAGTGTTCAATGCATGCAACCGCGCATGCAGATAAATTCTGTCTTTGGTCTCTCCTCACAGTTATGAACTTTCCACCAGTACTGTGTATACAAACATAAGAAGCGGAGTTAAAATAGCCACTACATGAGCTGTCTGTCACTGGCAGAGGATGAAAGCATGTCTCTCTGGTCCATAACCTGGCATGCACAGTTTGAAGGCTGCTGAGTCTTTCTGGATGTCTGTGACACTTGAACGATCTTCTTCTGGAACAGAGAAGGCTCCACCCCTCTCTGAAGCAATCTTACCCTTCCTTCTCTCATTCCTTCCCCTCAGGCCTACAGCAGGTGATCTGATGAGCTGTGGTGGATTTAAACACACTCCTGGGATGAGAAGATCTGCTTCTCTGCCAGTGGTCTCTTACAGATAAAGCAGCCCTGTGGTGTCCTCCAGCTACACATTTGCAGATATTGTCACAGAGTGTTTGAATCCACATCCATCATGGAGTTCAGCGGGACGCATCAAGCTTTCCGGGACCGCTGGTCAAAGACAGATGATGAGATGTGTAAACACAGTATGTCCTTTGACCTGCACAATACTCTGAGGAAAGAGTTTTTCGCCAGCTACCTGTACCTGCTGGAGCAGATTCCCCTGGGTAAGATGTGTGTGTGTGAGTTATGAGGTAAAAATCATGTCACATATCAGATTGACTTTATTTGGGGGAAAAGACAATGCAACATTCTTTAAAATGTCTGAAATAAATTTGCTTTAACAAAAAAAACCAACAGGAACAAAATGCCCGGAAAACACTTTTAATTCTGTATGTTAATCAATGTGGAGAAGCAGACAGATAATTGTGAAGAGACAGAAAAGACAATCAAAATCAAGAAAAGAGGATCAAAATAAAACAGGCACAAGGAATCAGTCCTTCAGTCTAAGTCGTGTCCAGCGTTACTATTTCTGTCGTGGAACACTGAACTGGTGGCTCACATGTTGCTCACAATTTCTACATCATAATTCACTGCTTGTCATTCTTCACACCTGTCACAGCAGGAGTTTCTTCCTGTCAGTCATCTGCTGATCTGAGACCTGACTACAACTTTCAAACCTGTGTTGATTTATGCCTGAATTATTCAGTCATTTGTTCTCCTCTTGTTTTGTTTAAACCTCATTCATAGAGGCAGCGTAAAACTGAAATCTGCAGCTTTTGTCTCTCGAGCAGTGTCTTTGTTTGGAACTAACATTGAAGGTTACTTTACGTACTTGACTGTACACACTCTCTCTAGAGTGTTTAATCTACTGAATGACCGAAACGTCTCCGTTTCTCGCCCGCAGTGAAGCTCTATGCCGTGACCTGTGAGTACATTAAAGGGGAGAAGCAGTTTTACTACAGGGCTCAAAACTTCTACAAGGACGTCCCGGCGTCAGAGGAGGGCATGATGGGAGATTTCGTGGAGCTGTCTGATGTTGATCTGGAGGGCTCAAGGCAGTTCCTGAAGAAGTTTGTGGTATGACATTTAACTTTTGTTTTCTTACTGAATGCATTTTCATTCATGTACCTTCTTAATGCATGTACAATGCTCTAAAGGGAAGATCCTATGCTTTCAAAGCTAGCTTGCTATTGCTGTCCTCTCCGAGAAGTGCTTTTGTTATGTTTTCTTCTCTGTACGGTTGTATGTGGTGTTTGTAGGGTGCAGGTAAGGCGGACCGTAAGCGTGCGTTAGACTGTGGCTGTGGAATCGGGCGAGTGTCTAAAGGTGTTCTGCTTCCTGTGTTTGAATCCATGGAGATGCTCGACATGATGGAAGATTTTATCCTCCACGCGCATGAATGTTACCTTGGAGATGATGCAGACCGGGTGGAGGCCTATTACCTTTACAA
>JAZGTJ010003636.1:0-34444 GCA_036877575.1 Botia almorhae
GGATTTTAGTAAGGGACCCTTGCCGCCTTCTCTGGGGGCCCTATGACTGTGTCTAGCTTAGCATCTGTTTTTACAGCAATATCAGTCAGTTTGACTGTGAAGTGTACGCTACATGTACGCTACCACTGTACGTTGTATCAAAGAAATAAAGAAATATTGGCAGGCTAAATCTGCACTTGTGACCCAGGGGAGAAGAATCACCCGCACACCCCCAGCGTTCATGAATTAAACACGAGACGGCGTGTAATGGTTTGTGTGAAGCAGTTTTAGCCGGCAGTCAGGTGCCCGTTTGTGCAAAGCCAATGTGACTGAACGTAATGAAACGGAGGGTCTAAGGGCCTTTATTTTGAGATGTGTTTCATTATCTGGACTCCTCCTGTTCTTTGTGTGCCCGTGTTGGCGACGTGAGCGTGCAGACCAGTGAGGTCACTTACATTCGCTCTTTCATAAACAATACTGGCACGCGTTTCACAAGCTCCTCATAATTACAGTGTGTGGAGAAGTTGGCTTAGTGCACTGCGCTCGGTGTTTCAGTATGTTGGGTCATGCAAAGAGAAATGGATAAAGACAGTCGATGCCTCTCTAATTGCCTTAGAAGAACTAAGAACTTTATAACAAGCCGGTAATAGTTGAACTTTCCAGTACAAGCTCTGCTCCAGAACCCTGCAAGCTAACTATCAAGACAGCATCGTGCTGTCTTCTAAGATACGTCATTTTGGAGATAAAAGGCGTCTAAGGGTTTGCACTGCACGCTGCCATACAGGGATTTCTTGTGGTGTTCCTGTAGCTCAATCGGTAGAGCATTGCATTAGCAAAAGGTTGCGGGTTCAAATCCCAGGGAACGCGGACTGATCTATAGTCGCTTGCGTAAATGCATAAGTAACAATATAATGTAGCATTATTCACTCCATGTGCATTATTCTAAACTGATATTTTTATTTAGAAAGCAATAATCCAACAGATTATTGTCCTTTGCGGATTATTGCAAAGTCCAGCAGCGGAGATGAGAGTGAAGCGTTCACCAGTTGGTAAATAATGGCCACTGCATTGCTCTGAAGTGAACATCATTAGTAAGGATGGCCACAGACGTTTGATAATGGCAGTTTTAGGCGGATGTTGGCAGCCAGTATTTACCAACTGGACAGCAGGAGATGTGTAATAGCAGAGATACCAAGACATTGGTGAAAACCGAGTCATCCCATGAATCATTTTCGGCACGCATGGAAACGGATCATGATTCATCACCTGCGAGAGATGTCACGTCACGTCGGTGATGATGGTTTGCGCACAGTTGCTGTAATGACCCTGTTGCTGTTGTTTGTTCCTGATGGTTTGATCACGCTTTTGTCTCTAACTTAGCATTTGMTAAAAATGTGTACGCAGGTCTTATTTTATTTTCTGTCATGAAGTCATGAAACATTAGACCATGAGGTGTATATCAAATCGTTCCATCCTCTCTCCCAACCCCCAACTCTTCTGAGGTATATTTTGTGATTTTGTTGTCGTTTAAAGAGATAGTTCACTCAAACATTTACGTTCTCCAGTTCATTTATTCTTTTTCAGGCTATCCCAGTTTTTTTGTGACATTTTGGCGTGGACATGTTATGCATCACCAGGGACCACCGTTTTAACTAAAAATCTTTACTGTTCCTCAGAAGATAACATGTCACCTACACCTGAGGGCTTGACGGTTAATTATTTTTAGGTGAACTGTCCCTTTAACTGTATCTCTATGGCTTAACAGTGTCGTCTATATGGCTTAACTTTCAGGTGAGCCTCGGAAGCCACCAGTTTCTGTTCTCAGTGCCTGTCAATCCTTCAGAAATGCCGGCTTTCTGCTTACGGCACGATGTCGATGCTCTGCTGTGGCAGCCGCGGCCCAGCCGCGACACCGATATATGGGAGCACATTGCCACCTTTAACGCGCTGGGTAAGAGCACATGTCTGTGAAATCATTGAACTGTGTCAGTGTGAAACTCATTATTACCCTCTGATGGTGATTTACTATCTGAGGCCTCCAGATCTTTCTGTTGTGTCCGTTTAATGCGGAATAAACCTCCAATCCTGCAGATTTCTGATCATCCCTATCAAGTTATCTATCAGTTGCCGGAGTCTAAACATGCAGCTTCCCAGCTGATGAGTTGGATTTAACTTTATTTTAAACTTTGTTTCCCAGACCGAGGCCACATTGTGCTTTGTGCACAGTTACAGTACCGTTTTCACGGTAACAGTACACCCACCGTTACCACGGTAACCGTTACCGCCATTTCTGCACTCAGTTCTTCTAATTATCTTCTGTTTGTTCTTTTTGTTCAGGCTACGTTCAAGCTTCCAAGCGTGACAAAAAGTTCGCCACCTGCGCTCCCAACTTCTCGTACGCCGCTCTGGGCGAGTGCCTCAGACGGGTCTTCATTTACCGTCAGCCGTCGCCCGTCGACACGGTACTCTTCAACCGGAAGCAGGGACGACAGGTCGGGCAGGTTGCCAAGCAACAGGTAGCCAACCTGGACACCAATAACCCAGTGCTTGGCTTCAGGGCTACGAATGAAAGACTCTTCATCCTAACTGCCAACAATTTGTTTGTTCTGAAAGTGAACAATTAAACATTCCAGTGTTTTTGAAGGATAAATTGGCTCCTGACCTTTTAGTCCAGGTTGTTGTTAAGGGGCAACTTACAGCATGTGCACCATGTACGTATGGCCTGGATTTCATTGGTGCAAATTCAACCTGCCCAGTTCTTAAACGTGTCTGGACCAGTTCTTAACTGGGACTGTCATATTTCAGGACCTAGTAAGAATGAAATTAGTAGGTATTGCTTTGTGTGTTTGTCTTTACATGTAAACATGTTATGCGTAAAATGTACACTTCTGGTTTCTTCCTAAGACAAAACATTTCAGAAATCAAAACGTCCCTGTCATGTGACAACAGATACATGCTGAAATAAACATCTGTATGACACTGTTGTCTGTCTAATTACAATCTATATACTGTAAATAATCTATAGTCTGAATGTTTACCTGTAAATTCTGACTATTAACATGTATTTATATCACGTGGTGTAACACCATCCAATGGGCTTGCATTTGTGCTGTGCCAGCCAGTCATGAGAAATCGGGTTTGTTTCTCCTCAGTGATTTTGTTTTGTCTTTGTTTATCGTCTTAAAGCCTAAGATTCCAGTTGTATTCCTGTTACAGTGGCAGCTGGTTGCACTGCACCACCGACAATAGCAATTAATTCAGCAGACACGAGTCAGCAGTCGAAGATCAACAGATATTAAAAGTCACAACATTGCATCAGAATTGATCTAGGTGGAAAAATATGGTGCGTTTTAGTGAAACTGTCTCAAGTGAAAGACATTGAGAAGCGATTTCAAATGTAAATAGATGAATGAGAATGATTGACGTGTCTAACGGTGATCTCGCTGAATTATGTCATTTCCTTATCTTCAGAAATGTCCTCCTGCCTTAGCATAATATACAGAGCTCTGAGGATGACTTTCATAGGCTAGGTTCTCTGAAAATTAGTGTAAAATAGTGTAAACGGTATGATACAGTCAAAACATCACTGAAACATTCGTTTTAGCACCCTGACCCGCTAGGTGTAGCAACATTGGCTTAACCAATGGCGTGCGTCTGGGGCGTGGCTATCTGTTTGGCCAACCGATGACACGCAGAGGAAGTGTTTGTGAAATGTTTTTGAAAACAATCATTATTTTTTCAATATTTTTGGTGATGCGGGCATTACACATTTCATCTTTTGTGGCCCGTATCTTGTTAATATCTCATTGTATCTTGTGCTTATTTTTGGTGTGGCAATTTATCTTTGTCCATTACATGGTTACTTTTGCCCCGTTTCACAGACCTTTCAGATGTGATTTGTCACTAAACAAAGAGATGTGCCTGGAAGATAGATCTGCCTCCACTGTTTTGTTCAGTGAGGTGAACCTTATTTTGTTTGAAGCCCCAGATTAAATCATGGCTTCTTGATTGGATTAGTTTGTGATGTTTGGTTTCATTATCTGCACCAGCATCACTGGACACCTGAGGAAGATCTTCTGATGCGTGTGGAGATGGGCTGTGCGCTCACTGGTTATAGTGTAAATGGAAATGCATAAGCAGGGGCTGCTCTGAGATCAGTGAAGGCCGTTGCCATACATTCGTATGAATAAGAAATGATTACAGTAAACATGTACGGTTGTTATGCAGCCTTGATTTGAGATCTTGGTTACAGTTACACAGTCACTGCACGTATGTGTGTTTACCTCAAGATATTGAGTGTTTTGTCACTATAATACTTGTGTGTGGAACTGCATTGAGATGTAAATTAAATGTAAATTATTGCACTTAAAAACGAGAAGATATGCTAGGCGATTGTGATTGGTTGCCAGGGTGTTGCTATGCGGTTGCTAAAATGTTTTGCGTGCTTTAGGGTGTTGCTAGGTGGTTGCTATTGCGTTTTAAGTGTCTGTTAACCCCAATTAAAAGAACAATATGGTGGTCTCTGTATATGACTCGACTTCCTCAAGATAAGTCTATTTTTATATACTTCTCTTCATCTAGTTCAAATTGCTTAGGGCTTCTGAGTGTAAGCACAGCATGTGCCTTGTGTATATCCGTCAATACACCGTTCTAATGCGTTCAAAGCACACCATTGTGTTTCAGAGTCTTTGTGTGGTGGAGATAGACGTGGATGGCTCTGCTCAAGTGGCAGTTTGTGCGGTACCCATCAGCCTCTTGAGACAGATAAATAAAACTACATGATGTCCAACCCACCGAGTATGTTCTGCAAAAACACAAAGCCAGGTTTTATTTAGATGCTCCTTTTCATGAACAAATTAAACAACCATGGTCAAATATGTACGAATAGCTCGGGCTGACATCACAGGAGGTTTAATTATCACAAATACAGGGAGCGGTTTTGGGAGTCGGTTTCTTACCGCAGTGAAACAAGCGCTCCATATGTGCGTGCTGTTTGGTGAATTTATGAGCACCAAACCGAGAGTTGATAAATGTATTCAGTGCCGCATCATCTCGCGCACCGCAACCTTCCACTTTAAATGCAGCACCTGTAGGTTGCGTTTTACCTGTGTACGTTTCTCTCTTCATAAATTATGACCGAGCAATCATCAAGGATAAACTCTGATCTGGAGAGCACATTCGTGTGAAAAACTCCTGCAGAAGGTGTGTCGCTGTTCTAGAACAACGACAGAGAGGCAGAACGATTTGAAAGAAATGTGTTGTGGTGCTCCAAGCTTGTGTATCAATTAAACATTCACCTCTGCGAGTCCAAACAGAGCCTGAGGGCCTGTCAGTCAGATCCTGCTGTGATCTGTTTTGTGTCCTGTGATCTGTTTTGTTCCTGGGCCCTTGGGGACACAAACATACTGTTTTTTTTTGCAATTTACTGTTGTGTTTACTCGTTTCACAGAACGACAGGCGATTCAGATGGTGTAACGGCTGCTCCTCAGCTATGAGATTTAAAAGGAAGATCTGGAAGTTTCATGGATGTGCTTGAAGACCTCAGGAAATGTTTAGCCGTACAGCGCTCATGCATCATCAAGGCCTTTGAGCAGCAGTAAAGATGTTTGAATATTATTAAAAATCTTTTACTTTGCGTGCTGTGACATTAATATGATATTAATGGATCTTCGTATAAACAAAGCCGATAGTCAGAGATTTCCAGCTTTGCGGAAATCAGAGCTATATGGCCGTCTTGCGCAAATAATGTGAACCGCTGTCTCCCACGTTTGCTTGTGGCTGAATATGAGCTGATTATACGCGATCAGCGTTACAAACGCTGCGTGTCGTCGTAACATACTGTTTCAGATACAGTGTACTTGCAGATACAGTGTACTTGTTTCTTAAGAATAAGAAACATGTATTTGTGAGCGAGATCAAAAGAGAGAGAGAGAGAAGCGAGGATAAATGAGGTGTGAAAAGAAGCCATAATGGATTTATTAAAATCTCGACATCAACTTATTTTCCAGCCAATTAATTTCAGACTGAATATGGCGTGTTATAAAATAAGTCTCTTGTTCTGCAGTAAAAAAGACTTTATCTCAGGTTGAGAGGAAACACCAAAGCCAAAGTTCAATGTAATTACAGCCCATCTCTCTACAATAGATCGTGCTCAGCCTTTGTGGAATAATTAGGGCTGATGAGAACGTGTGTCATAAAAAGAGAAATATTACATTAGATGTTCAACTGGAGATTGTACGTTCTTAGGTCAATCTTATAAAAACTTATAAAGGTAATCATTTTCTAGGTCATAATTCAACCAAGAACTGTGAAGTTAAGACAGATAATTATTAATTACTTATCAGTTTTGGTAATTCTGTACTGAATCTCATGATCTCAAGATGAAGGTTTCAGCACGGTAATAATCACATTCTACTGAACAATACAAATGATGGCTTTCTCATCAAAGCTGAAAGCTGGGAGAAAGACTAGAGCACGTCATTTGTACAATTGCTGGTTGTACGTTTATATTTAGAACAACTATATGGAGTATATGAGTATAATTTCCAGGATTATTTAAGGTCCGTATACCTCGTTGCAGCATTTCTTTCATCCTGGATTTTTCTAGTAGAACCGCAGCAAACTGCAAAGCTATTCTGAGCTTCAAAAGTTACTTTCTTACCCAGTTTTTTCGTTTTGTTGTCTAGTAAAAACATCTAAACATCCTTAGAAAAGGATGCACGTAACCTTGGGAAACAGTTTTGGAGATTTTGGCCCTTTGCTGGTCAGGTAGATAAGATGAGCTGCTCTATTGCATACATATAGTACAGAACATACAGTAGCTGCCGCAGAAGGCAGCCGAGTGAGTTTTAATTATATCAGTAAATTTGGGTATCTGGTTCAAATAAATAACTTTGACACGTCTTAATGTCTCGAGATGTCCTTCTGTCTTAGTGAAGACAGAATGGAACAAGCAGAACAGCTTGTTCCATTTATCAGAAATATTTTTTAATTAATTGGTTACATTGTTTTTTTTTGTTAGATATGTCACTGAACTGCAGGTGGTTTGGTTTAATGTATTAAAAATCTCTTTATGAATTAATAAGAGGTGTGACATTTAAACAGATTTGAAGCAGTGCACAAAGCAGTGAAAATGACATGATTTTTTGATGTTGTTTCGCAGGATTTTAATACCAGTCATTATCTGGCCTCATTTCAGCTCTTATATCTTGCTACAATTTATTTGCAATAGATATTTACATCCTAAATACCTCTGGCTATCTATTGAGAGGAAACCTAGACATCAAATGATTTATTTGCATGGTATTTTGACGGCCACATCGTAGTCATGGTTACGAAATCACTGTAATGGACTCTAATTATGGTAATTTTTTAGATTTTATTCAGCGGTGTCGTATAATCTGAAAATGAATTTACTTCAACTGTGGATGCGCCTATATGGCGTCTATGAGATCATTTGAAGCTTGAGTAATCAGAAAGCCATTACTTCCTTTAAAAGTGAATATGATTTCAAAACCACTTCGAATTGCCAGGTAGGAACATAATGAGGAATATGTTTCTCCAAGAGAGAAGAAAAGGTAAAAGCCGAGGTAATTAAAGGGGGAAAGAGGTAAAATAGCTTTGACCTATTGCATAAGCAGAAAGCAAAAGTTTTTCCACTGGAGCCGAGATGTCAGAACCCGTCATGGAGAAAACGAAATCAAGTAAAATACAGCACTGGTTTATGTATATTACATGAGTGCTAATATATTTTGAATGCCAGTCAAAAGTCACTGATTTAAAGAGACAGTTCACCCAAAAATTCATCATTTACTCACCTTTGTGTCATTTCAAATCTGTATGACTTTTTGAGTTCTAAGGAACACAAAAGTGATCGATTGACTTCCATTGTATGGACACAAAACCAGAGAGACATTTCTCAGCAGGTTTAAAATGACCTGAGGGTGAGTGAACGATGAAAAATGTTCATTTTTGGGTGAACTTTTTCCAAAGGACTCAAAAAAATCAGTATTTCATACTCGCTATTTATTCCAAACCTTGTATTGAAATGATTCCTTAGTTTGACTTACTTGACTTACTAATTAAATGTACAAGACTGACCTGAGTATAAGGTCATTGCTGATCATGCCCTCCTTCAAATCCACTTAGTGTCTTTGAGGTCTCTGGGGTGTTTAGTGGAATGTAATTAAGTAATGCGTTTGTCGTGTTTTTCTCTAATCTTTGAAATGCAGGTTCAATGATGTGATGTGTAATTAGGGTCACAGTGGCACTTGGTTAGGATGAATTACGTTTTAAGTAACGTTAGCCGAGCCTGCCGATATCAAAACACTCCGGTCAATTTACAGATTTCTTCTTTGTCCCGTTATTCTCTCGACACAATGCAGAATTGATTGCGTAAAATGTCGGCACTTGGCGGCCGAGATTTCTGAGAGTTCCTTAATGTATGAGTGGAATGTTCTAGGCAGAGAATAATTGCAGTTTAAATGTGCAATTAGACTTTGGTGCTGTATTATGCGACTGAGCGCTATTCCGGATTGTTTTAAAATTCATGCGAGTCAGTGGAAAAGATTTTCAGAAACTCCGTCGCGTAGCAATGGAAGATGTAATGAGCCTTTCATGAGCCAGCACATTTATTTTATTTTGAAGGAGGCTTTAAAATAAATCAATATACATTATAGATTTTTCCTTTGTTAAATACTATATATAACACAAATGCAATATTCACATACAATAGTAATAGTATACGCTCTATATCAAGGCTGATGGCAAGCACCGTTTACAGACAACAGTTACAGCACAATTACAAATGTAATCATTTATACAAATGTCTTTGAGTTAGGGGGATATAGCTTGAAATACATTGTAACTGTATCATACTGTATCATATCGTTTATACGACTGTGTTTGGGCCTCTAACTTCACCTCAGAAACTTCTTCTTCTGCACGCTGCCTTAGCGACTTTCTGATCAAAACAAACAGAAAATAGCCAGAAATAGAAACATTGCTAAAACAGAAATAGCCAGTTCACAGAAACATTGCTAAAATCATTGGCACTGGACGGTAAAGCTGACTAGCTATTAAAACACAACGAAGAAGTTTTATCACATGAATGACATCACGATATTATATTCATAAACCATTGAATATAATGGAATACACAGTGACTTTAAATGCCAAGATACAGACCACAAGCTAATTCAATTGCTCAGCAGCTGTTATGAAGCTCACAAATATAATCAAATATTTCTACTTATAAATAACAAACGAGAGAAAATAATAAAGAGGTGAAGAGGCGTTGTTTCATACGCGTCACATGTATTTTTTTACACAACTTTTTTGGCAGATTCACTTAACTCTTCAATCTTTATAAGCAGTACTGTAAGTAATCTTACAGTATTCAATTTTACAGTATTCAATCTTACTGTATTATTTTTTTATTGCGCACCACTGTGTAATTACACTACATTGCGGATAGATTGATTCATCTTAGCTCATTGCTTTGTTTGTTTGAGTGAGCCAGCTTTGCAACCCCGGTTAAACCAATGGCCTGAGTTTGGGCCAAGAGGGGCCCCTGAAATTTCCAACAATGGTCCTGCATAACAATCATTATTTCATTATTCTGCAATTCTGTTCGGTGACTTTGGTGCATAAATGGCACCAGGACGGATTTAAGAACAGATGGAAAAGATGAACAATGTAAACGAACCATCGTGTTTTTCATTGTCATCCTTTTGTTTGTTGTTTATTCGTTGCTTATTTACAGTCGATATACAGGAGCATCACGCTCCAATAGTTTCTGTATATCAGGTAGATGGATTATGCCCTCATGTTTCATCTTTAGTTGAGACATTGGGTTCATTGTAGTTCATCGCCCAGGTGCCCCGCGTCTCGTTTCATTGCATTATAGGATTGAAAGCAACATATATTGAAATAAATATATTTATTATACCTTTGGCCCCGAAAGAACACTCAACTGTAATGAATTCACTCCCGTTAAACATTCTCGCAACAACAGCTGCTGTGTTAAGCAGTCTCAGCAGTTTATTGTCCCGGGGGTCTGTAGGGGACACAAGCTGCCCATTAATCAGATAGCGACCCCCAAAAATAGTTTGGGATCAATATGTGCTTCAACTTTCCCTGCATTATATATATGAACACTGTGCTTTTACCGAAAAATAATGACTCTGGCAAAGAACGCTGTGCAAATGATGAAATACAAGTTTAAAGGCAAGGTGAGCCATTTCAAGAGGCTAGCAATAGCAGCCTAGCTTTGAAAGCATGAGATCCCGCCCTACCTTCAGAGTCATCTCCAAAGCCACGCCTCCTCCAATAGTGCGCAGAGGTATGCAAATACCTAGTTTGACAGGCAAGTAGGACATCCTGTCCTCCTACTGTGACCGAATGCAATGATTGGATGAACATTTTATGGTTCTGCAGAACATAAGTATATAAATATATTTACACTACTTAGTATAAATTTCAACCAGCATAACAAAAACTGTTTTTGAAAAAGATCGCCCACCCTGCCTTTAATTCCTAACGATCCGTTTTTAGGAAACAGTTTGTGTGTGTGTGTGTGTGTGTGTGTGTGTGTGTGTGTGTGTGTGTGTGTGTGTGCGTGCGTGTGCGTGTGCGTGTGTGCGTGCGCGTGTGCACCTGTCTGTAATTTATCAGGCCTGGCTGAAAGTTTCCGTCGTAAACGCACAGTTCGGCGGATACATGAGCTTCTTATCAGAAAACAATTCCTCCGACGGCGTCAGGTCGTCTATCTCGGTCGAAAAATGGCCCGTGCTCTCCACCGTGGATGTTTCCTTGGCAACGCTATAGGTTAGCGCGACGCTATAGGCGGCCTTCTGCGCCTGCGCGTTGCGTCCGCAGCGGCAGAGCCTCCTGAACGCGGCGCGGAACTTCTGCGACATGACGTTGTAGATGAGAGGGTTAATCGCGCTGTTGAGGTAGACACAGGTGCGACAGAAGAGCAGAAACCACATGTCCAGATACGCCTCCTGCAGGAACGAGTTGACCACCACCAGCGTGCGGTACGGCATCCATAGCGCAGCGAACAGAACGACCACCACGGCCAGCATTTTTGTCACCTTGCATGGGGAAATCACAATAGACGTTTAAAATGTAAAACGGTTTAAAGCAATACAACGAATACATCATAAATGTCCCCCAGTGGATCAATTGAGTCTATAGAATACATAAAGTTTACAAAGCCACGTTTACAAGAACGAATAGAGCTGAAGCTATAGGGAGAGGTAATTACACGTTAGGCAAAGTTAAACTGTGGAAAGTTAGGTTGTATATGGGACAGGTGTTATGTATACGTCTGTATATACAATTTATATAATGTCTTTTCCGTGGTGACGCCGCGGTACAATGGAGATCCTCTCACCTGCCTTCTGGATGCTGCAGTTGTACTGGAGCAGCGGCTGGAGTTCTTCATGTTGTTCTTCGCTCTGCAGAAGTTGTCGTGTCCATTTTTGTCCTCTTTAGGGTCGGACGGCAGCGGGTTCAGAAACAAGATTCTCGCGATGAGGCCGTACAGGACGGTGGCAAGAGTGAGCGGCAGAACAAAGAAGATGCCAAAATCGAAGAAGTAAATCGGTAGGTAGAGGTTTCTGGAGACTTTGTACGCGCACGTTACTATAGTCACATCCTTGTAGACCACCTGTTGGATGTCGGACAGGTAAAACCACATGACGCAGTAAAGCGAGGTGAAGACCCAGACTCCAACAATAATTTTCTTCGCCCTGGAGAGGGTGCATAAGAACTGCGCTTTGATCGGGTGGCATATGGCGATGTATCGCTCTATAGTGAACGCCGTTATGGAGCACGAGGATGCGTTAATTCCAAGATACTGGAAATAGGTGATGCACAGGCATCCCACGTGCCCAAAAACCCACGAGCCGAACAAACTGTCCGCTATGCTCGGCAGCCCCGCCGCGATCAAGACCATCAGGTCTGCGACCGCCAAACTCACGAGATAGCCGTTGGTGGGGGTCCGCATGTGCTTGGTGGTAAGTACCACCAAAATGACCATCACGTTTCCAACGATGCCCAGCGCGCATATTATAAAAACTACCAAGACGCTGACCACTTTGTATTCGACACTGCGGTCAGTCCAAGTTTCCAAAGTCTCGTTGGATAGTGTGAGGTTCTCCATCCTCAAAAGATCTCCAAAGTTCTTCAAAGATCGAAAGATTTGAAGTCCGTTAAGTTAATATCAATATACGGCGTTCAATCCGCCAACGACACCCACATTTTGCTTCCTAATCACAACTAAAAACTTTACACGCTTCCACCAAAGGTCTTTAAGTTCTTGCTCGGCGGATGAAACTAGTTTACATTCGTGTTTAATGTAGAATTATAAACGAGAGGATCCAATGTTGCTTGTCCCTTAGCTATTGAGAAAACACTGAAGACAGATGTGCTCTCTGCTTTTGCTGTTGTGCAGGTGATGGATCTGCGCTTTGACGGATAGCGCCCCGGTGCTGAATTTAGTCTCGCCTTTGGTTGCGTGATCAGACGCGCAAAAGGGGCGTTTTACGCATGGGTACAATTCACACAAATGAAACCTGGCATAATTTTTCCAGCCCTGTAAATTACGTTATGACCCCTCGGTTAGACTTTATTTCGGACTGTGGCTTTATATTTATGTTTTGTCATGAAATTCTGACAGCGTTTGAGTTAAGGTGTGTTTCCAGAACAAATCGATTAAACCAATTCATCGGATGGAAATCCGATCGATTGTTATATTCCGGTCTAATCTGTGTAACTCTGTCACTTGATTTATTATGCTACAGTGCGCCTTTGTAAAAAGCTATATAATGAAAATCAGAATTTGTAACTCGAACACGCTATTCCAGTATTATAATTTAATATAATATAATTTAATTTAATTTAGCGGTATTTTTAACAATTCGGTTGTTTATACCCCATCAAAGTACAGAACACGCGCTCCTTATGACGTTTTGATGTATCCATAAAATAAAAAATATTTTTATTTTTCAATTAAGTGTTGAAGTTATTTCCAGAGTTATCAAAAGTTTCTATAAGAAACCTTTCTCGTTTCTAATGTTCGAAGAACATTCGCATTAAACGTAAAGACTAGACCGTGTGTTACAATACAGTGTCGGCACACAGTGTCCAAACCTCCAGTTGTATCATAACAGGTCAATGCGACCTGACAAAGTCAACGTGCGTTTTCATAGGCTGTGGATATGATTGCATTGGGCTCAGTTAGGCGACAGAATAGTTTGACCTGTGGGCTAATGACCAGCAGATCTCTTGATATGGCTCAGACTGGAACTGCTTCCACGTGACACATGAATGACGGCGTTAATGGGGTCTTCTTCCCCTGTCTCCCAGTCTCTGTCTTCAGTCTAATTTAAAAGCATCGCTTCTCCAAACTGTGACCAGAGGGCGACAGAAGGAATGACACATTGGTCAAGGAAATGATCAATTTAAAGTTGTGCCCGTTTGTGTTCACTTTTCCCTGTTCGTTCATTTCTGATCCTTCATGTCATCATTTCAGCGAACAAATAGTTAAAAAACAAACAAACGCGCGAGCTTATGTAATGTATCGTGACAGGCCCGTGACGACTTTAATATATTCATTCTTTTTTTCATTTTGTTGCTGTTCCTCGTTTATTTTTTACTCGGTAACATTTGGCAGCTATTTTAACAGTCATTTGCTGTTTCGTTATTTCTTTGTGAGAGTAACTGACTCACGTGGGATGGTACAGTTGCTCCATTATAAACATGAGAATTGCTCTCCTCCTCACCAACTGTGGTTATGGCACACACACAGAATAGACCCTATCATGCCAAGCCACTTCAGCGTTTGTTTAGAGGTCTGTTTCCATGGGAAACGGAGAGAGGAGTTCGCAACCCAATTAGCTGGTGGAGTAGCACCCCTAGGACAATGTCATCATATGACATAATTGATTGATCCGGATCCTGAGATCTCTCGTTTGAGATGAGAGCGCCCCGAGAATTTTTAAAATATATCCTTGACAGTATAGACCGCCAAGTGCTGTTTAAAAAACACATCCTGCTTGAAATTTAAACGGTGTTTAATGTGCGGAACCGCAGCACGGTGCGTTTGGAGTGAGACATGAATGCGACTACTTTTGTGCTCTGCCGCCACCTTGTGGCACGCAAAGGTACAGACATTGTATTCATGTTCTTTAATATACAAAACCTTGATCTGTTTGGCTTTAGGCTAAACATTCGGTACTTCCAATTGCTTCATTTTGATTAAAAATATTCTGTAACACCTTACAACAAGGTCTCATTCGCGTTAGCTGACATAAACTAACAACGAGCAACATGTTACCAATACAGCACGTTAACGTACAACGTTTATTCATCTGTGTCAATGTAAGTTAATGCTAATACAATTGCTGTTCATTCATGTTACGTCATTGCACGTTAACTAATGTTAAAAGATACGGTGTTTGGTTTTAAATATGTGTTAGTAAATTAACACGTTTAAAGATTAATAAATGCTGTAGAAGTATTGTTCGTGGTTAGTTCCTGTTTATTAATGTCGACATTAATAAACAATGAGGTTCTGTTGTTAACAAACAGAACCTCATTGTAAAGCGTTAACAAATATTAATTGCTGTCATGCAAAATCCATGTATTATCAAATTTCATTACAGAATATATGCAGAATGTTTCACATGCATATTCCAAATGCACATTTTATTCGGTTCTTACATAGATTTACATCGAAAGCTGAACGCGCTACTGTTCCTTTAATTCAGCAGTTGTCGGTCGGGTTGTAAAACAGATCCCGCTGTGCGAGTCTTGGCATTAAAGGCTCTTTAAAGGGCCATTTCCAGGAGAAATAAGTAAGGCAAGGCAGAGACCAATGATTCTAAAATCTTACAAAATCCCATCAGAGTCATGACTCTGCCAGGGCCAGGCATTAACTGCTCTCCGGATTCGAACCCTTTTCTTCTCCAGGGGAAGCCCTGAGGACTTATGAGACAGGAACTGCTCTGTAACATCATAAGTCAATTCATTACACTGAGCAAACCAAGCAAATATAAAAGCATTATTGTTATGAATATAAATAATTGAGCTGTAAAATGTCTGACATTTAAATGTTTATTATTATCACCATCAATATTTTATGTTAAACTAGACAACAAGGAAAAGATGGAAAGTTTTGTTCCTGTAGATCTTCTAAGTTCCTCTAGTTCCACTGGTGATGATGACATACTGGTGAAATGTATTGTCTCAAAGCATTGTGGGTCTTTTCATTAGGTTTTTAAATGTCCCGTGCTGGGTTTGTGCTTCAGTACCAGTTGCTCTCCCAGCATGCACTGAGGTGCGTATAGTTCATATGCTTGCATTGTTTGGTTGTTTTCCGAGTTGTACTGGGGATTTTGGTGTGGTGTTTAGTAACGTGTTGTCTTGTGATGTCATGATGAGTTATAATCATTGCAATTATTCATACACCAGGTGTTGAAGTTTGTGTGTGGCACTTTAAGATTTATCGTTGTTGTTTTTAATTTACCTTAAACTCTTCAAGCTGACACAATACAATCTTGGCAGCTAGATATTTTAAGTGCGGCGAAGCAGCTAAATTTGTGAATTTTAACAAAAAGAAAGAAATTGGAAACGTTGCTATCGTTATTCCAATTTCTTCAAACGCCTTTCTTCCAGACCAAAGGTGGCTTTTGTGTTTCCCCCGTACGCTGAACAGAACGGCTGGAATCTTAAATGTCCCAGCTTAACCTTCTCTGTGTGTGTGTGCCAACCACTGGCTTCTGTTCTCCTCAGCTATTCTTAGCTCTGTTCCTATTACAGAAAAGATCCATCAGCAGAAATGCCACATCAGACACAGGCGGATAAACACAACACATAACACAACAGAAAATGTGTCACGTCTTACTCTTACAAGTTCCAAGTAAACTAAGTAGGATGTACCTGACAGCTGCTGCTGAATTAGGAATTCACTCTGTCCATTTCTTTGCTGGTTGAAACTGTCACATGCTAATATGCTTCATATTCTGAAAGACAGTCTCATGTCTTTTATTCTGAGCAGGTGGCAAACCAGCAGGATTGTGTTTTCATTGTACGCCACGACAGGCTGTGGTGATCAATTAGGAAATTTGTGAAAGAAACGCTCTATGATTTTCAATTATTGTCAACTACACTGTTTGTTTACTTGCTGAACTAAAAACAGCTTGAACTAGCCTAAGATGGTTTGCAGGTGTTTGTTGGTTTAGCCGGTCTGAGCTGCTTTAAGCTGTTATTGAAATATTGAACTTATTAGGACATTTAAGAACACCTTCGAAAGTGTGCATAGAGGTTCTCCAAAAGTGTGCAGAGGTTCTCCAAAAGGTTCCGCCAGTGTGGCGTTTGATCCACGTGGGGTTCTAAGATTACATTGTTTCAGTGTTGTGGAGATGATTGAATGAAAAATTATGTGATAATGACTCAGAGCATTTTGACTTAATTGAAGTGGCCCTCAATCTATATGTATGCTTTCATCATAATGCAATGTGTAGCATTGGTAGAGAGAGAGAAAGAGAGAGAGAAAGATTAAGATTTGAACAGGGGGCAAATTCTCATAGATGTCAATTTTACAGTTTATGCTCTAGTAATATTTCATCCTCTGGAGCATAGCAACGTCGTTCGTGTGTTTAACCAGTTGATGTCACTAGTCTCATTTAATTCGCGTCTGCGCGCGCTGAGTTTCTCTGGCACGAGGAGGGAGGAAGATCAGTGAGGCGCGCTCTAATGATGACCTGTGGCCACCTCAGCGCACGCTACACTGGCTGGAAACACGCCAGCCAACCACGAGGGCGACGGCGCTTGTGAAGTCACGTGTGTTTCGTCATAATAATACCTGCGTTCAGGAGAGTCGTAGATTTGACCTAATCCAAGTAAATTAAATATAAACGAACTAGTTAATTAGAAGAGGGTTGCAAAGACAAAAGTCATTTATAAGGGTTAAATCAAGCACAAGAACTGTTAAAGAAATAATTGCATATTTGACTGTGTCTAGTTGTAGATATAGGCTATGTTGGGAGCAAGCAGTCAAATACCATATCATTTCATAAGTTATACGTCACCTGATGCTCTCCCACATGTGTCGTCAACCATGAATTTAATGATGTCTCTTCTCGGGTTCTTTAGAGGATCATTAATTTCGAAAACAGGCGATCTTGATATGGGTGCGTTATACGCGTCTCACAAGAAAGAAGGCGTTAAAGTGTTTGATCAGAGTTCGTTTCACCCCACCGACACCAGCGAAACCCCCTCTCTCTCTAACTCCCTCTCTCTCCCTCTCTCTCTCTCTAACCCTCTCTCTCTCTCTCTCTCTCTCCTCCCCTCGCCAGTCGAGAAGGACTGAAAGGCGCGCGGCGCCGTGAGGAGACCGGATCACGGCGCGTGGGAGGAACAGGACGAGCCTCTCCTTTAATTAACGGAGCGAAACCCCAGGAATGCCAGAGAGACGCGCTGGAAGCAGGTAGACGATTCTTTATTTTCTGTTTGACTTCATAATGATACGAAAGCAGATTAAATACAACACAGGCAATCTTTGCCTTTTGCCCTTCGTACTAATGATACTTTTTGGGCATCGAAAACCAGAAAATGCCTCGCGTTTCTCTTCTTTTGCTGTTGTATGTCGCTAACTAGGATTTGTAAAATGAATAAATAAAAGTAGAGTTTAATACAATTGGAGGTTGTTGCATAACATGGAATACAATTTTGTATCGTTTACGGTTTAATAAACCTAAAGGAAAAATAATTATAAACATCAAGTGTAAGTTATCTATATCCTCGCGTTATCCTGTTATCCTTTTTAATTTAGTGTTATTATTTCTCTGTTTACTTTATTATACAGACGACAGCCTAAAACGTACCCGAGACGATCATTTTGGGCGGCCGGGGGAATGAATGAACCGCAATGTTTTGATGGCTTTGATTTTAATGACCTGTTATAATGATTTCTGCTCTTCCCGTCGGTACAGCGGTGCTACAGCTAACGAGACGGATGAAGAAATAAAAGTGTTCAAATGGCCGATTTTAAAGTCCTCTTTTGTGGTCAAGGCGGTGTGCAGGCTGATTATAGGGACCCCGACCGGTCCCTAAAACACCAGCAAAGTCATCACTTAGTGTGCACGGATGAAAGGTCTCTTTCCAGTGAAGAGAGCTGCCAGGCGTATCTGGAGGAGAATGTTAATGGAGCGAACGGTCTTTCAGAACCGTGGACAGCGACTCTGCCAATTGGACGACTCCACAAACTTAATGAATGGGGATTTGACGAAGAAATCCGCGTGTGTTACGATGCGGAGTTTGAAACAGCTTTTTCAGGAGGGGCTGACGTCACTGAGCAAAAAGACGGGCAGTTGTTAGCGGAGGAGACCAACTATGACAACTTCAGCTGGAGTTCCCCCCGAGAGCTCCAGGACGGTGCTCCAGAATGTTCCTTGCTGTCAGTTGACGATTTAATGGTGGATTCATCAGAAAAGTCAGTGGATTATGGATTTATATGTGCTGTTACCTTTTTAGTTACTGGGATTTCTTTGGTCGTTATCTCCTACACCATCCCACGAGACGTCAAAGTGAACCCTGACAGCGTGTCTGCTCGGGAGATGGAGCGCTTGGAGCGAGAGAACGCCCGGGTGGGCGCTCATCTGGACAGGTGTGTGATCGCGGGGCTGTGCCTCCTCACGCTCGGAGGTGTGGTGCTCTCCACCCTGCTGATGATCTCCATGTATAAAGGAGAGATGATCAGAAGACAAGCGTTCGCTTACGTCAAGCACCAAGCTAGACTGTACGGCTCCATGAATTTCAGGGCCGGAGAGAGTCTGACTGGCGCGCCGTCGCTTTTGTCGCTCGATGAAGACGAACCTCCAGTTGAAGTTCAGAGTTGAAACAAACTGAAACTTGAGCGGAACGACCAACGCTGGATTGCTCCAGCAAAAACAAAACAAACAAACATTGAAAATCTTCACAAAATTTCACAAAATGAAATCTAGGAGGACACACTGTACAACTGTTTTGTCAGTTACGTGATTACAAAAAAAACTAAACAAATTTGTTGTTTTTATTCAAGTAAAGTGAGTGAACTTTATTAGGTCATGTCAGCGAAAGTGATTTTTAAGGGTCAGACCGGGAAAAAATACCGACACGCATTTGTGCATTTTTTACGATGCATTCAATGAATGGCGTGTGATATGTAGAACATTGTAACACAAGATACACATCAGTGCAATTTGAGTCCTTGTGAACACTGTGCTTGTGTTTGAACGTTTTTCCAAAGCGTGTGTTGTGGTAAATATACAGCATGCTTTATAAGATCAGTTACGTAAGCTTCTTTATTGGTGTGATCGTTTTCTTTGCGTGTGAGTTTAGCTTGACTCAGCAACGCTCTCGTAACTATCACAGAACATACAACTTGCCAAGTGAAAATTTGTGTTGTACTTACAATTCGGTTGTCACACTGTGAGAGTATAAAAAGAGCTTATGTCTGTGACAGCTGAGCTAATCACTAGTCATGAATGTCTCTCTTCCATTAGGAGAGACAGAGATTTGGTCCAGTGCATCTATGAGGCCAGTTAAAAATGTACAATTTCATTTGCATAGACATAAAAATACACACGTAAACAGCGTTGCATGACACCAGTTACATGAACGCACACGAGGGAGGTCGGAATTAATTTTTGTGAGCTTAGTTTATTTAAAGAGTATCTGTGCTTGCAATTCACATGGGATGCTGGAATTGTGTGAGCAGATGTCTGTTCTCTCTTTCTATCTCTCTCTCTCTGTCTCTCTCTCTTTCTTCTCTACTTCTCATCAACACGCCCGTGTACAAGAGGAGTCTCTTGGGAAACGGCTGCTCCATGTTTCTCTTTCCCAATAGCAAATAACCTCATTGGAGTCACACATCATAACATGTAATGACCCAAAAGAACAAAAATCCACTTTGCAGAGTGCAGGAGGAGCACAAAGAACACAATCTGACAATTTCAGAGAAACATTTTACTTCTCCAAAGCACTAAAGATGAACATATTTATGCGATCCGGATGTGACACAGTTATCAAGACCTGGCTTGTTGATCTACTAATGCCACTTTTCCGAATGCATGTAGACAGATGATGAAATGAAATGTACACATATCATCAGCTTCACCCAGAGGAAAACTTTTTAATTCTTGTTGTTTCCCTTTAAGAGATCATGAGACTTATGTGAGTTATCTTGTGTTTCTCAGATGTTTAATCTAAAATACACAGACGCAGATATAAATAATGATTAAACTAGACACAAATTAGATAATGGTTGACAGTAACAGCTGTGTAAAGTAAATGTGGCATCATCACATCAATGTGGACTTCTCAGTTTGCTCTCACTTTAAATGTTTTGCTATATAGAAGAAACAGCTGAAATATTACAGATACTGCATTTGTGATTTTTTTTTGCAAGTTGAGGTAAAAATGAGGTAAACGTTGAGGTAAAAATGTGCTCGCGAGGCTTTGAACAAGCAATAGCCTCATTTGGTGCTTCTTGCTGAGGATTGCTTTTCACACAAGCCTCCATATAGGAAACGCTTACAGAGGACCGGATCAGATTATCCCTCTCTGTGCACCAGCACTGCAGTTCCACGACACCAAAGACTCCTGACACCAGCGTTACTCCTCATCCCAGTTCTGCGCGACCGCACCTACGTGCCTGTTTGAACTGCGTCCCATCCGTATGTCTGCAGAAGAACAACCAGATTTTCAGGCAACCGATTTTCATTTGCAATTTTCGTCTGAGAATTGGAAAAACAAGAATTACAGCTCTTAAAGGGGTAGTTCATTCCAAACCTGTATGATTTGCTTCTGAGGAACACAATAAAAATATTTTAAAGTAT
The DNA here is from genome assembly GCA_036877575.1 of Botia almorhae. NCBI lineage: Eukaryota > Metazoa > Chordata > Actinopteri > Cypriniformes > Botiidae > Botia > Botia almorhae. The sequence goes on from JAZGTJ010003636.1 coordinate 20,868, forward strand.
GTTGGTCACCGAACAACTGTGGCGCCATTAACTTTTATGGACACAAAATCACAGAGATATTTCTCTGAATATTGTCTTTTGTGTCAGAGTCATACAGGTTTGGAAAGACATGAGGGTAAGTAAATGATGGAGGAATTTTCATCTTTTGGTGAACTATCCCTTTAAGAGCTGCAGGTACCAACGTCACCCAAAGATTTAATAAAGCTTAATGGTTTATTGTAAAAGAGGTGCTTTAAAAAATGTGTAATTATGCCCATGATGGGGGTTAGACGTTGGGGGGAGGGGTAGATGTGGGCTTCCTGTGGAAAAAGTCACACATATTATTAGTCGTGTATTTTTAGGGGGTTGTGCATGGCAGCGCGGATAGCAATTAATGAAATGTCAACAACTGGAACGTTATCATTTTAATAGCCTCCACTTCATCTTCACTGATTCAAAAATAAGAACCAAATTTGAAAGTCTCTCTATCCTTCCTCTCTCTTTTACCTTTCTGCCTATCTCTCTCTCTCTCGTCTCTCTCTCTAACCAGCACTCAGTATAATAACTCAATCACTTAGGGCTGCTGGCATCAGGAAATGGGGCTAAATTGATTAGGAGGTCAGCGGGGGTCAGGGAGTGGGCGTGGCCAGCTTCTCAAGGGACGATGATGCTCTCCGAGGAGATGTAAATGCACGTATACACACAACACAAATTGCCTCTGTCAGTGAATGCTGACATGTTCTCTCGCTGTGTTCTTTGGATGAAGCACAAGATGAAGTTGTCAGCGATGTCACACAGCAGGCCAATGGACGGCTCGTTGTTTTCGTTGTTTTTGTGGTCATTATTTATCAGGCAAGTCATTTGGACGTACCTCACCATTCACAGCGCTTAATGGTTTGTTTAACAAGACGATTCTCGTTACCTGAAGTTTGTTGCATAGCAACAGTAAAAATACAATTCTATTCAGAAAAGTCAGGATGGCCGTGAAGCCAAATACTCAGTGAATAGCCGCTAATTCATCATGTACGGCTTTGATACAGGAACCCATTGTGTGTCACAGAGATCAAAGCGTGATGTCAACAGCCTTAGTCACAAGGCTACAGGAAATTGACAGTCAGCTAAAGAATTCAGTAATAATGCAGCTGCTGCATGCATTTATTTTAAATGCATTTGAGGTAGCAATTAATAATGTAACCCGTGGTGGTGGAAATGATGTCATCTTTGGACACAACATGCCTCACAGCACAGCTCTGTATAGTTTCCGTAACGGTCAGTGTGCCAGCTGAAGATGCATTACTGTGACCTTATCACAACAGGTGTGGGAGCAGAGATCTTTGCAAAGAATCTACAACAGAGTCCAAGACAGAGTAACTGTTTAGAGCCAAGAAATTGTTGTTATATGCAAATTGCAAACTAACTTTATGCTAATCTGAGGAAAACTTGTGTCGCCGCCAAAAGGCTATAGGGTGTTGCCAGGGTGCTTCTTCTGAGTGGGTTTAGGTGTGTTGCTCTGTGGTTGCTAGGGTGTTCTGGGTTGTTTCTAGGTGGTTGCTAGGGTGTTTTAAGTGGTTGCTAGGTTGTTGCCTAAAAGCTGGAGTCAAAATAGAGCCTGTATGATATTCTAGTCACCATTATTGGGTCACGAGGCAAAAAATATTTTTTTATGTTTTTTCTTTAAGCTTCTGCAATTCTGTTTTCATTTTTAGATGTAGATGCTGAACGCCACCCAGCCCCACAAACCCCCCTCCCCCGCCCCGAGTGCCCATGTTTTCCCAGCTTTTCACAGTCATTTCTTCATTCTTATTCTTCAGGTAATGAGCCTCAGGAGAGCTGTGGCACCTTTCACATGGCAGCTAAGACAAAGAAGAGATGGGAGACGATGGGGGGGGGGCGGGGGTTAGTTGTCGCTTAAACAAAAGAACCGTACCTTAGACGTCAACAACACAAAAAGCAAAAGCTTCACGCGAAAGTGTGTCAGAGCAAGTTCTTTAAACCATTCAAATTGACTGTGCAGCTAGTATCAACCACAGCGATGTTCCTGCGCGCAGTTTATATCTTTTTTATTGCCACTGAATGCACCCCGTTCATGACACTCGTGTCTGTCGTTGCTCTGTATGTATAGATCTTCTCTGATTGGTCGGTGAGTTAATGAAAGCCAGCTGGGATCGTGTTTTCCTCGCCCACACAGCACTGTCCCTTTCTCTCCCTCCTGTCCTGTTAAGGGCACATATCCATAGAAACCAAGTTTCCCTTGTTGCTAGGGGAAGAACTCTGCTGATGTTCGAATATGTGTAACACATCAGTTGTGAAGTCGGTAGTCTATTAACTTAGCCTGACTTTGTTTCTAATTTTGAGCCTTAATGAAAACAAGTTCTGAGAACTGTCGGGTGGTTGTTGTTGTTTTCCATCCGTAACAAAACAGCATGAAACATTGTTTTTCTGGGAACTGCTTCTACAGATTACCAGTGTCTGAACAAAAATGGCAATTGCTTCAGAGAACACATTACAGTGCATACGCGTCCCAGACAGTGATGGATGGCGCGCAATATGGGAGACAGTGATGTCGGCGTGTCTTTCAAGTTTTCACGGGCACGACAGGTGAACCGTCAGGCAATATGTGCAAATCATTTCCTGTTATGCGCCGAAAAAACGCTGACTCATGACATCATCAAGTGGGGAGTTTCAAAAGCTGAGGGGGTGTGTGGAAATGAGGGACTTCATAACCCGCACCCCATAATTCTGCGGGATGCATAATTTAACAGTACAGCGTAGTGAGATTAATCTGGCAGTGGCAAAGCTTTCCTTACCTTTCCTTTGATTTATGCCGCTGTTATGGTGGGTTCCTCCAGGGCTTTGTCAATAGAGCTTGGGGCAAGGAGATGAGAAGTTTCCATTCTGTATTGATCTGGTCATTTAAGTGCCCAAAGCACTTTGGTACTGAATGTGTTAAGTATAGGAGTGTTTATCATCAGTAGTCCTTAACACAGTGCTGGGTTTCTTAACACAGTGCTGGGTTTCTTAACACAGTGCTGGGTTTTTCAACACAGTGCTGGGTTTCTTAACACAGTGCTGGGTTGTTTGGAAAAATTACAAATAATGTAAAATATGAAAGTTGTGGTCCCAAAATAGCAAAATGTGTCTATATAGTATGATGTGCAACTTTAATAAGGGTATATTTAGTTCATAATAATTACTGTGCTAGGTTATTGCTCAGCAACAGTGGACATGTTGAATCTAATGAGCATTTGTAAGTGATAAAAACATTACAAAACTACTGATTCAGTCTACAATTAAGCCAAATGTTTTAGCTTAACTGGAAGAGCGCTGGACTAGCGGAAGCAATGTCAAGATAATGGAACTGATTCCCAGAAACTGTATGTATGCTGTTAAAATGTATGTATAAAGAATGTACTGTTGCTATGCTATGTTAGTTGCTATGCCAAGGTGTCTGCAAAATGCATAAATGTAAATATGACAGCACTGTTCCAAAATCAGTTTAAGTTATACATAAACACAATATGTGCATTTGTGTTTGAGCCAGCTAAAAAATCTAAACGCAAGCAGTCGCTAAACCATTATTCGTTGGACAGACCTCTGTTTTTGTATTTACAGTGATCCAGAGCCGGACTAGATCAAATTATAATCACCTCTCATAGCAACATGCTCCGTAGAACATGTCACAGTGTCCTTTTATTTTGATGAAAAGGATGTAATATCACAGAGTCAGCGCTTTTGAACGAACCCTGTATCTGCTCGCTGTTCCACGATGACTCACGTGGCCCACTAGGCTTTTCCAATCTGCAAGCGAGGCATACAAACCCATTTCCCCCCGGGACCCAGTTCATTCTAGCAGCCAAATGCACGGATGGATTATTTATTGGTCTCTCAAGGATGATCTTCTGTCAGTGATACCCATCAATAACAACCACATACACATGGAAAGTGCCGGAGGACAAAATCTTATGCCCACACCTCCCAGGCAAGCAGCACCCCCACTATCTCTTGGTTACCATGGAGCATTTTCAACCTGGTCTGCAAGCTAACCAGAATAAATGAAGCCATCTGTCAAACTTGTGCTTTTATGAGGCATGGCGGAGAGTGTTGTGGAAAAAGTAAAGATACTGTAAAAATCACGAGCGTTAAAATGCCCGCGGTGGATTTGAAACAGAAGTGAGATTCATGAGATGAAACAGCCCTGAGACTGATCTCGGATATGGCTCAGTTACAGGTTACAGTTACAGATCTCCTTGGTAATGCAGATCATCTGCTTGCTTCTCTGACTCTCTCTCTGTCTCTCTGCTAAATGATGCCTTTATAGGCATATAATTGTAAGCGCTGAATTACCCGCCCCCCTCCTGCTTTCTCATGCTGCATGATAAGGCTTCTGTTTTGCTCTTATCAAGACTGTGGCTGATATCTGTCACTTTTTTTTGGAATCACTTAGTTACCATGAGTTACCGTGAGTTACCATGGAGATCCTTCTGCGTTCTTATCATAATATATCACTTCAGTTAAATGTATTACTTGACTTCAGTGTCCACATAATGCAGCCATTCTAAGAATCAAACAAAAACAATATTCCCCTATGATTCAGTCTGTGTTCCTGTAGCTGAACTGGTAGAGCATTGCATTTGTAGTGCAAAATGCTGCGGGTTCGATTCCCAGGAAACACACATTCAATTTACAGTAATGCACTGTAAATTGCTTTGGATAAAATACATAAATGAAAACATAATCCAAAATTCGTAACCAACAGTTTTAGTTTTGGGGGAGTCTGAAAAAACAGCAAACACAGGAGAGCTGAGATAATTTATATCTTTGCATGATAGTCCCCAAAACTGAGATCACACAGCAAGAGCTGAAATAATCATTGTGATGACTATTATAGCTTTATCTCAAACAGGACATGACATCACAAAATCACAGATTATATCAATCTACAATTTGTATTCTCTTATCATGTGTAAATTGTTATATTAATATTGCCCAGTTTGATGTCTTTGAAGTCACCTTGTAGGGTTGGTTAGATCACCTACTGTTTGACATTCATTTTAATCTTTTACCACGCCAAACTTTTAAACTTTAGAGGTTTTATTTTATCACATGTAAACTTTGAAAACAACCCTTCAAAGTTCTGTCATATTTTAATTTAGGGCAAGATAAAAACATCAAAAGACAGGATAATGTGACATTTAACTGAGTGAGGACCATGACAAATTTAGCAATTAACTAAGAATGTTGATATTTAGAAAATAAACACTCTCCTACTGACAGTTCAATTACTAGATGAGTCTCCTCCTCTTGATTAAATTACGCATCTCTTTATTATTTAATTACATTAAATAATGATATACCCTTAAGCAAGATTACCATGGAAACCATGGAAACCATAGTTTCTGTCTAATAGTTTCTGTTCCTAAACTACAAAAAGTTAGAACTTAGGAGCTTATAATGTAAATAAGTTTTAATTAATAATATTTTAGTGTCTCAGCTTGACTAAAGCAGGCGATCTTACATAGAACACAGTGCAACAGGATGTACTCTGTATGTCACTTTGTCTTTGTTGATGGTTCAATAAAGTTTTTCAAAAGCTCCTTTGCATCTCCAAAATGGCGGAGTACGATCTGACCACCAAGATCGCGCATTTTCTGGACCGGCATTTGGTCTTTCCGCTGCTGGAGTTTCTTTCTGTCAAAGAGGTATCGAGTATATTAATATTGTGTAATATATACTTTTTTGGTGGCGTTTTATTGATTAGCGGTAGTAAAGTGGACGCCACCACGTGTAGCCGGTTAGCCAGCTGGTCTCTATAGCTTGTTTTCATTTAATCAGAAATAACATATAATCATGATTATATTAGTATCTAATTGTATCTAATGCAAGATAAATTCAATTACAAGTATGTTATTTTTATATCGTGCAACTCCCGTCTCTCTGTGTCTCTATCCTAAAAATATATGCTGTGGTGTATTGTGAACAACCGTTGTATGAAAATCGTTATTGGAAAATACTAATATATTATCACCGTACCATGTAAATAATTTGACACTTGCGTATAGTAATCATCATATAGTAAATAGTAAATATATCAAACTGTAGCGTTACTGTCAGACCTCTATCAGATCAGCTGGACCTTTGTACGCATCTGAATACTTGCGTTGTTCGGGGCACACCACATATTTGAAAACAGCTCATTAGCTTTTCATTATCATTTTCAGTTTTGCGTTCATGTATTCAGTTTTGCTTTTTTTCTACATCAGAAGAACTTGTTGTTCTTCTGTTAAATCTGACGTTTATTACTTGTGGTTTTAGATCTACAATGAGAAGGAACTTTTTCAGGGGAAGCTGGATCTTCTCAGCGACACAAACATGGTGGATTTTGCGATGGATGTGTATAAGAATCTCTATGCTGACAAAGACATTCCACATTGTAGGTGTTTTCCATCCCTTAAGAACACCAGAGATTTGTTGTTTGTTAGCATGTCAGGTTTTTTTGCGTCACTTAAGAGTATTGTTTGCTTTACCTATAAGCGCAGGCTAACATGGACGCTCCACACAGATCTTAACACATTCCTGTAGAACTTAAATGTAATTTACCTGTAATGTTTTTTCTCTGTGTAGCGCTGAGAGAGAAAAGAACCACAGTTGTGGCCCAACTGAAGCAGCTCCAGTTGGAGACGGAGCCCATTGTGAAGATGTTTGAAGATCCAGAGACTCAGAGACAGATGCAGTCCACCAGGTCTGCTGGGAATATATCTGTTGTAATGTGCAGCTGCTTTTGTGTAGTTTGCTTAACAAACAGAGACTCGTGAAGTCTATGTGTGTGTAAAATTTCTGTTATGCTGTTTTTTCAAAGGGATGGGAGGATGCTGTTTGAATATTTAGCAGATAAACACAGTGTAAGTTACTATAACCAAACGTGTTTACTGCGGTAGTTTGCTAACGTTTCCATGCTTACGTGTTAACGTTTCCATGCTTTTGGATGTTGTTTATTTCGCAGTTTCGTCAGGAATATTTGGATACGCTTTACCGTTACGCCAAATTTCAGTACGAGTGCGGAAACTACTCGGGTGCTGCAGAGTATCTCTACTTCTTCCGTGTGCTGGTAAGTGCTGATGTTCGTATATGTGACGCCTCCAGTCTGTTATTTCCAATGTTTCAGTTAATGTGGTTTGTGAAGTGTGAAATAGAGTAGTAATTACAGCCTGGGGCGGTGTTGTTGGAGGAAAAATGGGGCTAAACAGCAGAAACCAATTCATTTGACCTGTGCTACGCAGAGGGCTTCAACGGTTTTTGTTTTTAGTAATTTACCTGAACGAACAACCAGTAACAGTCAAATCGGTCGAATACCTTTTGGTGCTTTAAAAGTGTTAGCAAACAAACGTTCGTCTGAAAGTATTGTGCAATGTAAATGAACTATGTTGCAAAACTAGCAAAAATACTGCTAAAAATAAGCTTTATGTTTGAACTGCTTTACGCCATGTTCTGATCAATCATAACGTGACTATAAAAACGCATAAAGTAAAATGCTCCTGCAAAACAACAGAATATTGGCATATATTTGATTTCGAACCAATATGATTTCAATGTGGTTTGGGCGTAGCCCACGGAAACAGATACCAAGTAACCGACAAAACATTTTCTGTTGCTTGTAATACATGTTAAGTTATTTGTATTAATCATGTTTTTATTTTAAAACGTTGGCTGCATGTTAAACGTAAATTTTGCCTTTATGGTCCCTCTGCTGCAGTAAAGAGATTTGATTGGTTGTTGCCATGTCGCAGGTTCCCTCCACAGACCGAAACGCTTTGAGCTCTCTCTGGGGGAAACTGGCGTCTGAGATCCTCATGCAGAACTGGGAGGCGGCCATGGAGGACCTGACCCGTTTACGAGAGACCATCGACAACAACGTGAGTCTGTCTGGCACCCCTTAATCTCTGTATGACGAAAGCTTTGCGGTTGTATTTTATCAGCTGGAGAAATCCAATATCCTGCTCGCTGGTTAATTTGCTTTATTACCCATGATCCTTTGAGCTCAGCCATAACTCTCCTTTTGCAGACATTAGATCATCTATACACACAAAATTGACCAGGATGACATTTACATTGCATCAGCGTTGTGGAGTAGACATTTAGCATTTTTATTTGCACTGTGGTTAAAAACGGATATGCCAGGATTTATTGGTCTCATTGCTTTTCTCAGCAGTTATACCATGTCAACAATAAACTGAAGCATCAAGTGATGTTGCATGTATGCAGAACAATGTTGGGGAAAAATATTTTTTTTGGTGATAACTTGCTAAATAATTCTGTACGTGATGTTTCGCATTGTTTACATTTTGTAGCTTTAAAGTACATTTAAACACTTATGTAATCAACACGATATCCACATTATATCAAACATGTAAACAGAATAAATACACTTTTTCAGATTAACATTTGCATGGCAGTCTCTCTGCATCAACCTATAACTCTGACCGGACATAATATTTTGCTTTTGCGATTATTTCATATTCTCTTAAAGCCCTAATATACCCTTGACTTATTTACATGAAAACATTGTTTTCCTGTTTCAGTCGGTGAGTTCTCCTCTTCAGTCTCTGCAGCAGAGGACGTGGCTCATTCACTGGTCTCTGTTTGTCTTCTTTAACCATCCCAAAGGCAGAGACAACATCATCGAGCTCTTCCTGTATCAGCCTCAGTGAGTCTCCCACCTCTGCTTTACTCCGCTAGAGCTTGTTCAAGTATCGCTCGGCGTTTCTGATTATTTTGCTGGCATTTAAGTAACGTTGTGATGACTTATGGTCAAATAAAAAGTTTTCTAAGAAGTGCGCTTTTCGAGTTGGCAGGCTTCCTTCGTTTCCCTGAATCGTTAAAACGGTCTAGCCTACGAATGCCCAGCGTAAAGTCACTTTAATGCACATGGCTACTAAAGCTGTACTTACTGTGCGTACAATACAGTAAAACGTATAGGTATTGTGCATATAACTGTTCATTTAAAATGAATGTACTTGCAATAATTGCAACATGTATATAGCAAGTTATATATATTAAATATTACCAAATGTCAGCTGTATTGGCCAGCCTTACACTAAGCACTCTTAAATTGCTCATTAAAGTAGCTGGGGGTTTAATGAACTACATATGCGTAACGTTTCTGTGCTTGTGTTTACTACAGTGACTTCAGCAAGCAGCTACTGAAGCTCACTGTTAACAAGGGATTCGCTTCTCTGAGCTTTAAATGTTTTAGAGCGACAATGTGTGTTCGCGTGACAATTTAACAAGCTCCTCTCAGTCTGAGCACTTAGATGTCACAAACACTGTGTCAAGGTTTTATAAGACCTCTGATGTAATGTGTGTGTCCACTATAGTTAGTGTCACGGTTTGGAATTGAAATTTGTTTGTGTTTTAAAAACTTAGCGTTAATATTAATTTCCCAGTTTGATTGGCTGTTAGTTATAGACCGAATCCACAAATAGTTCCAAAGATTTTGGGACAGCCATGTAACTGTATATGGATAAAATGTAAATGTATTATATAACCTCAAAAGAAAGAAAAGTATATATTTTTAACCCAGTAATTATCCTGTAATTACTTGTGTAATTTATGAGTATTATCAATTTTTCAGGTACCTGAACGCAATTCAGACCATGTGCCCCCACATTCTGCGCTACCTGACCACCGCCGTCATTACCAACAAGGATGTGAGAAAACGACGTCAGGTCCTCAAAGACCTCGTTAAGGTCATCCAGCAGGTACTCGACAGCACGGCACGAATCTCACGCTGGCATGCGCGCTAATATACGCAAAACAGCCCTTGTGTTTTATAAAAGGCACATCTGAGCTGAGAGCTTATTTCAGTTCTGTTACGAAGATTCTCTCCATTCTGATTCGCATGAATGAGCTCACAGATTCTCCTTTGAGGGTTGTAGCTCGGCGAGCTTGCAACGCATTCTGTTTCTTTCATACTTTTCAGACGTGCCTCCTTTTGAAGCGTTGTTTAAGAGTTTGTGAATTAACGGCGCTTTAAAACGTCGTCAGTCTGAAGGGAAGAGCTGCTCGCGGCGACACCTTTGCAACCGCGGCGCTCGCTGTCAAATTGGCGCTAGATTAACGTTCCGTTCCGCTTTTTCGCTCTCTCCGCAGGAGTCCTACACGTACAAGGATCCTATCACAGAGTTTGTGGAGTGCCTCTATGTTAACTTTGATTTCGACAGCGCTCAGAAGAAGCTGAGAGAATGCGAGTCGGTAAGGTTCACCACCCGCTGCGTGAATATAACGCACCCACCGGGTCTGTCATCCCTGTAATTTCCCACAATACACTGCTTCCCCCCTGTTTGAATCGCTGTATTAGTTTGAGACACGCATTGAGAGTCACTCTCATTACTTGCTTGGAGCCACAGGTCCATTCATTCACTGCAAATCCCTGTCTACTGTAATTTACTGCTTTTTCCCAGTAGACTTTTTCGAAGCATTTTTGCTGTCAGTTTTCAGACCTACAGCAGTGCGCTTGACTTCAGCTCCTGTTAGACATGGCCTAGTTGGGCTAGAAGCATTTAGACCTGTGAGGGGGAAAAAAAATCTCTTTTGCCTTTTTATCACCGTTTTTGTTTATAGCAGAAAGATTTGTGTCCTTTTAAATCGGTTTTCTTCTTTAGTAGTTGTTGCACATCGGTGATTACTAACAATTTTTCAAAAATTGTTAACGCTACTATTGCAATATAATTACAAAATGTATTTTTAGCCTGAAATTATACATTGGACTTTAATCTGTTCACAGATTAGAAAGAGGAGCGCTTAATTTACAAATCCTAATAGACAAAGGAGACATTCAGCCCCTGGAGTTAAACATTATACTGACAGTGGTTGACTGGTGCTAACCGACAGTTTAGAATGTACACAGCCCAATGTACGGCATCTTATTAAGAATTTTTGCATATTTTACGGTCTACGTGAGACCACATCATACACGGCCAGACTCATTCGCGCCATCACTACACAACAATACTTCCTGCTTCCAAAGCTGTTGAGAGGTTCAACATTTTGAATGGGTTTATTTGTTTCCAAGGTGCTGGTGAACGACTTCTTCCTGGTCGCCTGCTTAGAGGATTTCATCGAAAACGCTCGCCTGTTCATCTTTGAGACGTTCTGTCGGATCCATCAGTGCATCAGCATCAGGTAGCTCCGCCTCCCCGAGAAATCCTGATCGAGTAGCGTTCTTTAATCCTCTTACCCACTGTACATGACATCACCGCACCACCAGATCAATGGAACTCAAGCCAGATCTGACGAGAGACGTCACAATGAGGCGGATTTCAGACGAGAGTTTGAAGTTCAGGGAGAGATGCAAAAAATAAAAAAAACAACAGCCCTGTTTGTTTACGCATGGAACGGGCGTTGTTATTCCGATGTTTTAACAGTTTCTTTGAAGGGTGTTAGGTAGGCCGTGCCAGCATCGCCGTTGCTTGGCGCGTTTTCACACTTTGAAATGGCGACGTGTGGAATCTGTTAAGATTCTCATCATCAGTGCAGCACTTGTGTTTACCACGCCTCGATTTTTTTTTTATCGAGGCTGCTGAGCTTGTTTGATGATGAACTGTAGCTTGTTGTTGACCCTAGACCATTATCTGGCCTCTCTTTTCCTCTCTTTCTCTCTCTCTCTCTCTCATTCTCTGGTCTTTTGTCTTTGGGCAGCATGTTGGCAGATAAGCTGAATATGACGCCTGAGGAGGCTGAGAGATGGATCGTAAACCTGATTCGCAATGCCAGACTGGATGCCAAAATCGACTCCAAACTGGTGAGAGAGCACTGGGGTGCAGAACACACGTCCAAACACAAAGCCCATTAGTTTGATAGGCACTAGACTCCTTCTGTAGCCTCACATCTGTAACAAAAGCTCATCATTTGTACATTCTGACTCTGATTATAAAACCTACTTGAGTTTCACAGCTCTTATAACTGCTGTGATCGATTCTAAGTAATTTGTGTTCTCGTTAGGGCAACAGTTTTTCCATCTTTATGTAAAGCTTTTTCACTAAAAGCGTATGCAAACTATGTAGTTTGTTGTCTGACAAAAGTTTTTAATTAACGCTGAAGTGTTTTTCGTGCTGCAAGGGCTGTAAAATGGAATTAAAAAAATAATGGCTGTTATATAACAGTTTAAGGTTGACTTAACAGTCTTGCAGTCTGCCATTGGTCAGAAAAAAATGGTAGTCCCATCCTATTGGCTGAGCAAGTGTTGCTATGTTGGAATGTTCAAACAATGATGTTGGAACAGCATCAAAATATTTACGTTATACAGCGAAGTAATTCAACATGAGTAATGCAAAAGTGTAAACAAAAGCCGAGAGGGGAGTAGAAGTATTTTAACATGGAGAAAACACTCCAGCTTTTATTGGGTTTTAATACTTTGACGTTTTATTTCAGTGTTGCTGTTGTACTTCAGCAGAGAGAAATGGTTAAGGTTTCAATGCTTTATCTAGACACTGTAAAACCAAACTAATGTCAGACCACCAATTCCTCTGAATGCCTTGCCTTCAGTTTATATTGCAAGTGCTTGTTTTAAAAACCGAAGTATGGGTCAGTCATACAGTTTTAATACAAATAGTTTACTTTGTATTGAGGCCTTAAATATTCCTTATGTGCACTGATTTTCATGAACTGTTTTTTTGGTATCTAGGGTCACGTGGTGATGGGCAACAATGCAGTGTCGCCATATCAGCAGGTGATTGAGAAGACCAAGAGCCTGTCTTTCCGTAGTCAGATGCTGGCCATGAACATCGAGAAGAAGATCAGCCACAGCAGCAGAAATGAGGTATTTTCAGTCGTGCAGTTTATTTCAATGAGGCCTCAATGGAATCTTTCCCTCGTAAAATGAGCAAGTTTGGAATATTATGGATTTTAGCGTTCAAATATTAGCCCCTTAGCTGTTCATCAGCCAACAATAACTGGCCTACGGTTTCCCAAAGATATCATCCATGCTTCAAATACAAAGACCTGACTCAGCGTAATGACTGGATAATTATTTTATTCAGTAAAGTAATTCACGCTGTATTTGTTTTGCTGTCTTGTATTTTGCTTGATATTCCCAGCTAGAGTTAGAACTGAGCATTTTAGCTCTTGGAAGTTTTCAGACACATTTTAGTGTGATGTTCCTACATTCAGTTCTTCATCTCGCTAACCTTCCTCCATGTTCTTTTCTAGACACCAAACTGGGCGGCTCAGGACACTGGCTTCTATTAGACCAGCAGCAACAATACACAACAGTGGATCAACTGTCATGTTCCTTAATCACAACTTAGAACTCACTTTTCCCTAGAGTTGTTTTATACAGGGTCAGTTTAGAAAAGACAGCTGCAGATGTTTCCACAGCTGCATGGAATTCTGGGATATGTCTAATGCTTACAATGCATTTTAAGCATTCTTTATGAAGGGTGGACTGATCATTTTAACTCATGAATATTACAGTTGTATGAAATCTTAAACGCTTCCATTTGGAGACACAAATCATTGTTTCAAACATCATAACAAAAAGAAATAAACGCAAAGAGTGTTTCTGAATATATTTTAATGATTGTTTTCCTACTTTTGGCTAAGCA
>JAZGTJ010003637.1:0-34438 GCA_036877575.1 Botia almorhae
CCACAGTGCGTCTTCTTTCAGCTACATTTTGGAAGGCGCTTTGAGATGCATGTACATTCCTCAAAATACATGTTAATGAAATGAAAGCAAAGCAAAGCAAAACATGATTCCCTGACTGACGAGCGTTATAATCACGGACGCTTATTCAAAATCCTTTAAATTATATGTTATAAATTAGAAACTAAATGGCAACTAGTCAAAGATCGGGGTGTATCCGCCGGAATGACAGCGCACAATGCCCCGCAGCGCTTACCTCGTCGTTTAGGTTCTGGAGGATCTCTTTGCCCGTGCTTCTTCTGATCTCCACCTTCCGCGGTTTGGAGATATCTCTCTGCCTCTCTATCACCCGACCCTTCCCCGAGGACAGCGAGTCAAAGTCCAGCGTCTTGGGCTCTGCCGAACCCTCCACCGGGCAGAACACGCCACAGAATTTCGGTCGAGGCTGGCCGGGACTCCCGGTGTGGAGAAAAGCAGGAAGATCTCCGGCAGCAGACATTTCTCTCGGTTAATACTGTCAACTATACTGAACGCAAAGGTATGTAAAGCTGCGGTCAGACCTCGAGGGGTTCCGTGCGCAAGCTATGGAAAAACAGCAGGTGTGGTTAAACACACTATCCAGCCCTGCAATGTTGAGTTAACTAGTTAACCCATCCACAAAAAAAGCACTTATATATCCATACTCGTGCCGAACAATCTGTTGAGCAATGCAAAATCGTTTAATGTATGCACATAACTCATATAAATCATGCAACATGTAATTTTTTCATTACATTTGATGCATTAACTGCAGAATTATAGGTACAGCTTGATATTAGAGAAGAGGAGCTAGATGACAGAGATGACAGATGGATGTTACCGTACAGCTGAGGTGAGACGGGCGGATGGTGAGGTGATGCTCTGCTGGACAGACAAGAACAGAAACAGCGGAAGTGATGCGGCTTTTTGAGGGTTAAAGATGTAATGCCCATATATGAAGACTCTATTTCCGGATGTCACGCATTATATGTCCGTTTGCTGTGCGATGTCATTGTTGACATACACTTCACGTGTGCTTGGTTAAAAAACGCGAGTCGTATATTAGGTTTATTTATTTTGTATTCTGAGGTTGTTTAGGACACTTTGCTTGTTGGAGATCTGAAGCCACGCCCATGCAGGTTAAAAGTTAAGGGCGCTGTCCTTTCAGCACCACGCGCGTCAGACGCGACGCATCACTGAGGTTTCAACGCGACGCTATATGACTTGAAACAGTTCAGTCACAGTTTTTAATTATTCGTTATGTACACACGAGCGTCGGTTCAATGTTGCGTCGCGTTTTTGCCAGAGCAACAAGCGTCGCGTTTTCAAGACAGCGAGGTAAATTGAAAATAGTTCAAAAACTTTAAACTGAAAAAGGACAAAATATAAGGCTCATTAAGTTTGTTTCTAAATTGAAAGCGTTGTTGTCTTTACAGAGTATGTTTATAAGCAATACTTATTCTTGGTCGGTGGTATATTTTCTGGAGTATGTTTTCACAGTCGACTGCAGACATGAGATCATTTCACTCGATTCTCTAAAGCGGCCTCACAATAATAGATTCAGGAGCCTGGTTGCCATAACAACTGCGCCTACCCGAATCCACGGACAAAAAAATAATTTTTTTTGTCATTTTGTCAGTAGTCATTCTGGCTACTGTATTTGCAGACTGTTAGATTCAAGGTTGAAAACAGTGAGAAATACAGTTTAGGCAACAAAGAGGACAAAGGATCCATTCAGATCATCACGGATTTTGGACTCGTGTAGTAGACTCGGATGCATGAGTAACGCTGCTAACGAGTTTAATGCACTTTTCCAAAACCACTTTTCTGACGTAGTTCTCCCTGTGGATCATGACGTGGCTTAGATCATGTTCTAGCGTTCACGTACTCCACCTTCATCCTTCAGTAGAGAACCTCATAACACCTGTTTCAGCCAATCACTGCTCCTGCCTCTACAGCTCATGCAGTTGCCATGGGTTACTGGAGGAACCCAAGACACATCCAAACTCCAAGATGCAGGTAACAACCCAGTTTCAACATTCCTGCTTATTTTAAAGCTCCTTCGTACATTTAAATGCTTCTGACTGATTTCAAGGAGTATAAATATGACGCAGTTGATTCGTCCAAACAAAGCAAGCTGTTAAAAACACCAATTAATAAATCAAATCACACATAACAAGTTAAGACTGCATTAACATTTAATGCAAGAAAGCTTAAAGAGAACTGTAAAAATAGGATCTGTATTTCTAGGCTAATGTATCCATGAACACAAACTACATGTTTTGAGAATTTCT
Organism: Botia almorhae; assembly: GCA_036877575.1. Taxonomy (NCBI): domain Eukaryota; kingdom Metazoa; phylum Chordata; class Actinopteri; order Cypriniformes; family Botiidae; genus Botia; species Botia almorhae. Next base: position 2,310 of record JAZGTJ010003637.1, read on the forward strand.
CTCCACCCAGATCTTTCCAGACATTACTCAGAATTAGACACACCCTTCGTTTCTCATCTCTGCCACCAGAGGGCAGTCGAGTCATGCTGCAACACTTTCAGTCAATCTAAACAGATTGGTTTTAATTGAATTAAACTCGGTGAATCACACGAATATTACAAGCTTCTGAGTGTTGTTAAATTGCTTTTCGGCCACTTAGCTGAGGGTAAGAGCACACAGCGTCCCCCGAGAATACAGAACAAACACGTTTGTGTATTATTTTAATTCTAAATTTCTAAATATTTTTAAACTAATTACATTAAAAATCTGACACCAGGTCCAATTCCCAAGTTTGAGGAGGGAGTTTGAGGCTGATGTCATAGCGTGCTGTATGGTATAAGGATGTAATATACTGAATACAGAAGTCAAAACAACAAACAAACAAATGAAAAACAAACAAAAAACATCTCAAATGAAAGTCTTTTAATTGTAATTTGAAAACTTGTAATTTGTTGCTCAGAAGGGGGTAAAATGTGTCAAATCAAAGTTACAATTCCTTTAATTATCGCAGTCTGAAAACAATATCTTCACAAGTTACACACTGTTTACCAACCACAAATATATATTATATATAGCCTATATGCTATCTGTCTAGGCTATATACTACTATATATTACTATATAGCCTATATACTACTATATATCATATATACGCTCCTGTACCTTCACCTCTGTATGTACTAGTTTGCCTCGGTTGTTAAATTAAAAATCAAATAAAATTACATGAGAACCTTTAAATGCTACATTCAGAAACAAAGGCACAATGACAGGAAAAACTTGACAGGAAGTGATGACATCACACTGTATCAAACACGACTATGGAAACGAGGCACAACACTTTTAGGCTCTCCGTTGGTTTTGGCAGCTAATGCAGAGAGAACGAGGAGCAAACAGACAACCTGCAAACCTCCAAAATACACGTAAAATGTCTGGATGTGACAAAAACACAACTAGACTAGAATAATTCACTTCAGGGTTAAAAGAAAACGAACACTGTTTTATAAAAGAGACTAAATCTCAGAATTTTGACAACATGGCTGAAGATTTAAGCAGCTGTTTTTGTCAGAAGATCACCAAGAGTTTCTCACAACATCTGTAAATCCAGTCTAGTTTAATGGCTGTGAGGTTGTGCGTGTGAGGCTGTGGTGACTCTCATTGAAGCTCAGTTATGAAATCATTAGATCCTCAATATGTGTGTGAAAGGAAACTAGAGGCAAAAATACACAAGAACACAGAGAAAATAACAATAATACTCATAATAATAATATCTCTTTTTATACGGCGATCTGCCAGCCCAATCTGATCAGATGATTATCTGACTATGATGGATTATGAAATATTAGTTTAATATTTCAATGAACCAGGCACTGTATCTCTGTACTGTTAGTGGTTTAGAAAACACGCTAAATTTGGAATAAAACAGTACAGTCCAAAACATATATTACGTCATACGTTTTATAATTAGTATAGTTTTTCTGTTTACTGTCACCACTGAATGAATACGGAGTGTCTTGTTGATCCCATTTTGAGGTTGACAAATAAGAGGATCGTTTAACGTTCAGTCACTATTGTAGGTGTGGCCTATGTGTGGAAATGTGATCAGACCCAAAATGGCAGCTAGCCAATCAGACACATCGCCGGGTCCTTGTCAGTTCAAGCTAGTGTTGATCTAGCGTTTACATGTTTGCTTCAACCCGCTGCCTCCAAATACTTCAAAACATTCCAACTTGACAACATTCTAAATGACAATTTTAATGACAATAAAGAGCTGTAAAGGGATAAAATAACATTTAGCTCTGCAAACAAACTGTAAAGGGACACAACAAACGATAAACAGAAGGCTAAAGGGGTCTGAAACTATAGCACTTATTCCTGTCTTAAGCACTTATTCATTGTTGCCTCTTATTGTGGTTGAAATTGCTTCCTTGTTCTCATTTGTAAGTCGCTTTGGATAAAAGCATCAGCTAAATGACTACATGTAAATGTAAATGAAACAGAGACGTTTATAATTTTCAAAACAACGTGTCAGTTTTCAATGTGGGAAAGGCCAAATGGAAGGAAATACTGGAGAAGGAAACAGAGGAAAAGGAAGTGTACAAGAAAACAGGTCAAAGAAAGAGGGATTCTCCATACAAACTGTGAAGTTCTATCTAATCATCCAGACCATCGAGGCCTGAGGCACTCGATCAGATGTGTGTTCAGACAGTGTTTGCAGGGGAAGAGGTCAGTCTTTTCCCGATGTAGACCCTGAGAGAGAGAGAGAGAGAGAGAGAGAGAATAAGAAGCCAGGAATTCCTACAGCCCCTTCATAGAGTTCATTGTCCAGCTACATACTTATCAGGGGTGTGTGAATGCAGTGGTGATGTGGAATGAACACAGATGTGATTACAGGCAGGACTGGTCAAACAGGCGAACGACTAGTGCTTTATGCAGCTGAATATTATGACACGCACTTTCCAAAATCCACAAGCTCCAATCTGATTGGCTAGTTTTTTGAAAATTGCAACTATCTAGCCACCGGGAGGTAGGCTAAGGTAGTTACTGCCAACCGTTGAAGGTCAGGTTGTGGAAGACTAGCAGAATTGGTAGGTCTAAACATACAGACGTACAAATCTTTACAGCACAGAGTGTGCAAATGAAGAATTTACACACGCGCGACTATGTTTGTGTGAGGTGAACGTACCCGAGACCGAGCACCAGGATGTGAGACAGCAGCAACGAGGGGATGAAGACTTTGAGGAACTCAGAGGAGAAGATACCTCCTTTCTTCATCACTCCCGTCTTCCTCATGCTGAGGGTCACGGAGCGCCGCGGGTGCCGGAAGTGGAACTCTCTGCAGGACAATCAAAACCCTAGTTAAATGCCTACAGAGAGCACTTTATTAGGGCATCATAAGCTCGCTCTTAAAACAAGGGATGTCTTAAATCGTAGGTGGCATGCTATGCTACCTTCTAAGATACCTAATTTTGGTCTAAATTTCTTTGGTCTAAAGTCTCATTTTAACAAAAATGGGTAAAATCTCTCAATATTTATGTGTGGTACATGTTTTTGTGCTCGCTAGCGTATTGGGGAACTAGCTTAGCTAAATGCTAATGTTAACATAAACATAACTAAACATCCTGACATAAGCTGACAGTGTAAAGTTACTCAATTTTACCCACGAAAATCGAGTTGTTTGCAGTCTGATAGCAGAAGATAAATAAATACCTCAGTAATTCAATCAGGTGAAGACTTTCAACCAGCTCAACTAGCTGATGAAACTAGAATGTTCTAGAACAGATTTTTTCTTAACTTCTGCTTACTTCGGTGGGATGTTCTCTGGTCTGCTCGACCAATCAGCTACGCGATCTGAGTCCTTCATTAAAATGTCATCATCTCTAATTCTCTCCATCATTTCCTCCTGAGTGAGCACACACACACACACACACACACACACACACACAAGATAAGCCAGAACTTGTACTATTAATTATTTCTGGATGGTCTGCAAATTTTCCAGAGGAAGCACCTGACTGTCTCTCCGCACGTCCACGTCAAAAACGATCTGCCCTTCATCCTGAGGACTGGGGGGTCGAGGGGGGCTGGTGGAGACAGCAACGAGATGGATTTAAACAATTATTACATTGACACTGTAGGATCATATTACAGTTCATTGCATGTCACTGCAGCTTTGGGTAAAAACATCTGCCGAATGTACAAGCATCCACCTGCCACAGGAGGAGTTACTGCGACTGGACTCATGTTGGGCATCAAGAAGGATCTTCTCCATGTCTCCATTGTGAATAGAGGATGATGAGGGAACGTGTTCCAGACCTCCTGCCATCCCATCATCCTCCTCTTCTACCTCAGCCAGAGTGGGCGGGATTGAGGCGATGGAGGATGCGAGCTCCACCCACGACCCTAAACAGAAGTCATAAAACAATCACTACAGCCATAAACTATATGTATGCTATATGCGATAATGTATGCTGTGTTTCAGACTGTACCGACTGCCTTGGTAAACTTAAGAGTGTTAATTTCAGTGTTTTGCATTATTTTTGTGACAACTAAGCACCCCAAAAACTCATTTGTTTGACTTCAAGGTGTGATGAAAAGTATGTAAATTAACCTGCAATTTTATGTTTCAAACAGAGATGGCGACAGCGAGGCAAAAGTTACAGATTGCAGCTTTCATTTAAACTGATCAACGAAACTAAAATAAAAATAAAAACTAAAAGAACGAGAATAAAAGAAAAAATGGCTATAATTTGCTGCTGTTTGCTTTTGTGTATTACAGTATTTCTTTACTGTAAAATGTTAAACCATTACAGTAAAGATGAGCACATAAAAATCACAATGTCACAATGCAATAAATGTTCTTAATGGCTTTATGTTCTGTATTGTTTGTTCTTTTAGAGACAAGCATGACCGAGGCAGGTTTTCATGAGACTCACCCATCTGAATTGTGCATAACTGTGAAAATATGTTTAAAACTCTCAGGAAATCCTATTGTATCCAAAGAGCTACCGAGTCAGACAGTGGCAGACATACAGATCACCCAGTAAGTAAGTGATCATCTGTCTTTGCTTCTATTTACTGTCTGCTGAAAGGCAGTACATGTTTCCATGCCGACCTCACTGATATATGACTCACATTTGACCTCATTGCTCTCATGCCCTACGTGATTACAAGCCGGGACACGCCATGCTGTAACGGACAGACTCACAAACACAAACACACAGACTGCGTTTAAGCTCAGCTTCCTGTGTTCCTCTTTTTCCCACCTCTGCTTTGCTGTGTCATCAGAAAGCCTGTGTTACAGCACAGAGAATCCTCTGTTTACCGCTGCCAGCTCGCCAGTTAAACACACGCGTTCTGTTCTCACACACGCGCGCAGCTGACCGACAGATGAGCGGAGTATAAACAGAATGACTCTCCTGCCAAAGCTCCACTTCCATTTCCAGGAAAACATATAAATGGAAGACAAAAGGCAGTCAGCAGCCAGATCACATGACCTCCATACATTGAGCAAACATGTGGGTCAGGTGATATGGGTCCTGCTTTAACTTTCACCAGCCTTTCTGTCACACACACACACACACACACACACACATACACACACACATTTCCAGTCTGTGACTTGGACAGTGCGACCACCCAGCTAACAATTTAAGGTTGTACCCACGTTTCCGTAACATTTCCATTAATTAACCAAAACGTCACAAATATTATTTTGAAAATTCTTTCTAACATTTTTAATGTAACATTAATGTTCTTTAATGTTTTCAAAATGTTCCACTAACAACATTAGAATAATGTTTTTGATATAGACATATAAAGTTTAAAAAATGTTCTACTAACGGTACCGCAGGAACTTTTTGGATAAATTTGAGAGAACTTTTAGAGAACATTAGCCAATGTTCTGAGAAAGTTCCCTGTTAGCTGGGCATATGCTGACCTTGAACCACTAACACAAACAGTGTTGCCATGACACCGGCCCAGCTGAACATTCTGGCCAGTGGTGGAACATGTTGCATCAGAACTACCCAAAACAACTCATAGATGAAAAGATTGGTTGATCGGATGTATTACAGATGCATTACAGATGCATTACAGAGGCTTACTGTGGCTCATTTTTATAACACTGAAGATAATGCCTGCAAAACAACTGACTGTTATTACCGTCCATTCTAATGTATGAAAAGATCAAAGATACAGTCATGCCCACAGCTGACCAATTAAGTGAATCACAGGCGAAAGTCTCGGATGTTTCACACCAAAATCAGAAAAATATAACACTGCACAATGAAAACCCATTTTTAAAGCAAAGTATAACATCTATTCCTTCTGTTAATGTTTGCAAAATCCTACTAGGATTTAAACACAAACTAAAACATGTTGAAGATGCACGTAGACTTTAACATATTAATATTATCTTATATAATTAATATTATATCAGGGAACGTCACACAACGTCATTAATATTCATGACGCAAACCTCCTGGCGTCCTGACATGAGGTCACAGCTGTGAGGATTGATGACGCTCAGTGTCCGCGAGCACGTAGCGCACTCAGCATTACAGTGAGCACTTGTTTACTATGGGATGCATTTTATTACCGCCTAAGTACACTGTACTAAAAGCCGATGTCTTAATATTTAGACATGGCAAGATGTAGCAGTCTGCTCTTCGCATTTAAGAAGACATACCAGGAATACCAACAAGAGTTATTTGGATCTATAACTTTTAGGTTAATATTTTAGGAATTTCCGCTTATATATTTACCGAAATGATACAAATATAATAGAAACCCCTAAACGCACAAACTGATATAGACTTGATTTAACCAGTTAAACATTAAATTAAGAGGTTTGTGGCAAACCAAAAACGTATCTAACCGAGCTCTTTGTTCCTTTATTTTTAAGGTGTTAACTTTATTTTTGGTTGTAACGATTAGTTATACGGTTATGGTTGGTAAAGTCCTCCGGGAAAATGAATTTTGACCATCACTAGATCAAATTCCTGTCAAGCTCGCAGTCAGACAAAGAATTTACAGTTGTTGCCACGTGTCGGGTGTTATAAATAAAATATAATAGCACAAACCGCTGGCTTTTAGTGCTCGTTTTAACATACACACCAGAAAGGCACATTTACATGATTATGGAACAAAGAAAATGGCTTTTAAACATTCAATCTCCATTTTTGAATTGCACCAAGTACAGCTCGCCTTGTTGACATCGGGTTGTCCAGCCTCCTAAAAACATAAGCGACGTTATTGGTTCAGGCAAACGTCAATCGCATGCTAAGTCCCGCCCTCACAAAAACCTCCAAAAGCCATTGGCCAGAATGCCTGTCCGTTCATCCTGACGCACGTCTCTTACAGTAAGCCCCTCCCTCTCCGTCTACAGCAATGTTGACTTAAACTACAGTAGAACAATTTACGTTCATCAACACAACGAAAAGTATCAAAACACACACATTCCGACACATAAAATACTTCTCTGACCGACCGAACGGATGACAGCAAAATATAACGAGACACCGGAGCTGGACGAACCGTTTAATCCCGCTTCCCCGTTGTTGGGAGCAGCAGCGTCAGACATCGCGGCTTGAATTAAACTCACGGTCCGCGGCACTGCACAGACACAGACTGCGCGCTCCCGCGAGGCTGCGCGGACACGCTCTTCTGCTGGCTTCGAGAGAAACTCTGATCTCAGAACAGCTGCAGGAGCGCAAATTTGCAAATGTTGAGCCCACATGTGAACAAAGACTCCACGATAACGAAGACTACCGTTTTGTTTTATTTGACTAGTAAACATTATAATGGCAAAGACATTTATACACACATGTAGATTGTTTTTCAATTTCCTCTGCTGTTTATGTTCAGAAATGAATTACAACTATTTCTCAAAAGCCTTTTGCTAATACGAGGTCAAAGCGCAATAAAATAGTTTGATTTTATCATATATGACTTACTGTATAAATAGTGACGTCTTTTTTATTGTTTATATATTTTATTTATCTGTGGTGGATTTGACTGTTTATGTATTCTGTTGTATTCAGTTTAAAAAAGTCACTAAGCACTTACTGCACAATAAAAAAGTTTTTAACTGTTAACAGACTATCAGAAAGCTTTCATTAACTTTTGTGAACGTCTCTCTTAAATGGCTCCACTTAAGGGTGGCAATTTAGTCAGTTTTTCTTCCGCCATCGGTAAATGTTTGTCTCCGAAATGCTTAGGGAAAGTCTTTATATCTTTCCTGCAAAAACTCCATATATTTAATATTTAAATTGTTTCCGTCTGTCGCCAAGCATGAAGAAAACACAACTCCGATTTGTTTGTTCAGTTTATAAATACCATTTCATTATCATAATCTCTGTAATCTTTCTCAACTTGTAACTGTTCAGAGAGAGAGGGGGAGAGAGACTAGACAAAGTAGGCATGTATCACAACAGAAAACGTCTTCCGTTAGGCTGTATGACTCGCATGAGCAGTCCAGTTGCAGTTGATGTGCTTAAACAAGTACAGACAATAAACAAGCACAAACATGGCAAGTGACAAATCCTGACACAGGCCTGTTTGTGTCAATAAAGCTCTTTGGGGCACGGTGAGGGTGTATGTATGCAAGAATATATATGAAAAGAAAAAAGGCCCTGCACTCTGACACAGCCAGAACCACTTCCGCTGCATGAAAGTGTTTCAGACAGTATGAAATGTGTGCATGTGTAATAAACTAAACAAACCGTTAAAAAAGAAACTTATTCTTGAAACAGAATTAAAATAAACGAACAACTTGGCAGTTTCTCTGATAAAATATAAAAAACAGTTACAATGGCACAAACAACATAATGGGCATTAAAGAACACAGAGACACGTTCACACGAGTTCAAATGAGTTTTTATACAGACAACTTGAATAAACCAAAGGCAAAAATCAAAATAGAAAAAAAACTGTCAAAGATTGGAACCTGCTGCCCATTTGGTTCCTGGGCTCGGAATTATAGGTAAAGGGAAAAGGGATGGAGGGTGCAGACATGAATTGGCACGTCACCAGAGCAAGGCGCATATTACAGTGCCACAGAGACCAACGACTGGTCACGTTCTCTCTCCAGGCCAGTTTGAACCAGTTTATTCAGTACTGGCAGCCACTAGCTGGCGTCACCAGTTCATCCCGCCCTGCAGCAGGCCGAGGTTGGTATGTGATGATGGTGGTTGTCACAGAAATGATTTTTCGCTAGTTTGTCTCCACGCAGACAGAGGTTCGGAGGTTTTCTCTCCCCGGCCGTTAGTTCACTTTTTCCTGGAAGATGTAGAGGTTGTTGGTGGTTGCCACGGCGATGATGTTTTCCTGCGGGTGCCAGGCGGTGTGTAGAATCTTCTTGTTGAAATCCAGGCTATCCACGCTGATCTCGTCCTTCTTGCGCTTGCCGCCCGCGCACACCCTGCGCGGCTTTAAGACCTGACGGGGTTTGCAGCTCTCGCGCGAGGCTTCCAGGGTGAAGTCGCGTCGCTGGGTGCGGTCCAACATTCGGAAGAAGTTGTTGTAGGATCCAGTCATCACCACACTGACAGAAGACCAGAGACAAGAGAACCACAGACTTATTATTCAGTTCACAAACCCGGAAAGCAGTAAACGTCTAGGGAAAGATGTGGGGTTAGGACAGATTGACTAGAATTATTTGAGCATTTTATTTCAGCTTTGAGTTTGTAGATAATATGCTAATGAAGTTAACAGTACAGTATTTTACATAACAGTAATTACAGCTCTGAAATTAAGTGCCGTGTGGGTGATTTTCAACTAGACAAAGAGCTTTTACACGTCAACATTTTAAAGCTTACGCCAGTCATGATATTTAAAGCAGTAACAAACTGCCATTAAATGCTCTCTCGTTTGCAAGTCGCTTTGGATAAAAGCATCTGTTAAACGAACAAATGTAAACTCAATACTTAATTATATGAATTATTCATTTTCTCAGTCTGTGAAAATAAAAGGTTATAAGAGTTCTGACAGTTAAAAGACCCTGTTAAAAGAACAGCATCAAAATAACACCAGCAAACATGACCCCAAAACCAGCCTAATTATAACAGCCCAAACTGACTAGACCTGACTAGAGATCAGACTCTTCACTGTCAGGTTACCCTGTAATAAACCCTCATGCCAGTCATTGTGTCAGTTAAATGACTAACTACCAATCTGTAAAAGCTCTCGTTTTCATAACCAGCTAACTCAATCTTCCACAGACCCCGAGTGCAGGCGTTGTCTGTCTGTCTGAGGGTGATAAGAGACTTCTCAGATAACAGTGAGCTCACTGGAGTCAACGGGGGTATTATTTCTATTATTAAGAACGGTTCTCGTATGTGCTTGTGAAGTTTCTGACCTGTCATTTCCATTCCAGCAGCATTCAAACTTGTCAAAAATGCAGTCGTTCTCATACAGCGAGCACAACTTACTCCTGAGATACTCGTGAACCTGCGGAGGCAACAACAGACGAGGTCATGACCTCGGAAACAACAAGTGATGAGGTCACGACCTCTAACAGCAGCAACAGTGCACAGGACATGAATAAATCTGACAATGAGTGTGTCAATGATTCTGGGCTCCTCATCTGACCCTCAAATGTCTGTCACACTTGAGTGTGAGGCTGTACACTGAACACAGACACTCCCACTTTGATGCAGTTTGGGCAAAATTGAGGACTGCCCCTTAACTCTGTACTGTAAACCGTGTACACAGCGCCCCCTGATGTTTAAGACTATATTCGGTCTGTGACTTCATGATGACTTTTATCTGTAAACAATTATTGCTTATGCTATTAAAATATATTTAACGCAGATAATAAATTAACTTAAAGTAAAAATCAAAGCACTTAATTCAGAAGTGTCACCTGGTATGTCTCAACAGGTCGGCTCTCCATGTTCAGGTCCCAGATTTTGACGGACAGGTAGTCTCGGGTCATCATGTAGCGTCCGCTGTGACTGAACTTCACATCAGAGATGGACGAGATGATTTCTGAGAAGAATGAGCGATTGCTCGGGTCTTCTGGCTCCTCAAACACTACACGAGTCCAAAAGAGAAAAATAATCACCTTTTTTTCAGGGTGGCACGATTTTAAAGAAAACTTATTGTGATTATTATTGTGATATACATATTGTGACATGCACATTTGCAACGTCCTCATTTCTATACATCTTGCAGCCTTACTTTCTCCTATCAAAAAAAAGACATCGATACTTTGTCGCATTAATTTGTTCATTGTGTTTCTGATCTAATGCGAGACTCACATTTCGAGTGCTTGTCGCAAAGTGCTGATGCGCGCATGTCGCACAGACGGATGGTTCCTTTACTGCTGCTGTAGACGAATGTGTTGCACTGGTGCGGATGAAACTCTGCAGCCGTAATCACCTCCGTCAGCTCCTCCATGTTGGCTGGTTTTATATCCACGATATCTGACACAGTTAAAGTCACAAAACACTGCCAACGCATGACAACTGCACATACCACCAACAATGTTTAAATCGCATTTGTTTCTTTCAACATGCTTTATAGGATACTGAAGCTGCGGTCTGTGATTTCTAAATGCCACAGGTTAATGCGCAGGTCGTCGGCGGACAGGTAGGTCTCGTTGTCGCTGTTGACCGAGATGGAGTTGATGTGGTAGGTGTGAGCGTTAGCAAAGACCCTGCGTGGGCTCGCCTCCACCATCAGATCCATGGGCCTGAACACAGGCACCTGCAGAACAGCCGAAATCAACACAGATGATCAGCTGATGAATAACAACATAACACATTCACTTCAATTCAAATATATCTGTACAGTGCTTTTTACAATTTCGCATTGGTGCCAAGCAGCTTCACAGAAAAAACACTGTAGTACAACCAGTTAACAACAAAAAACGTGTGCAAATAATGCGAAAAATCAGAAATATTGTGTTACAATAAGCAACTAACACGAGTTCAACTGATGAACTGCACGCATGTACACAAGAGGGCGCTATAATACACGTCACCATCTCAGGAAAATTGTAAAAATACACAATTTACATTTATGCATTCGGCAGACGCTTTTATCCGAAGTGACTTACAGCGAATTCAAGCTATACGTTTAATCGGAATCATAATGCGCATTCCCGGGGAATTGAATTGGGAATTGCTAGCGCAATGAGATGCAGTTGAGCTACAGGAGAACCAAAAATATGAAGTGCACAGCGAACAGCATGTTGCGTAGAATCGTTTTATTCATGAAAACGACACAGTCTGACGCTTAAACAACAAAGCTGACGCAGGCGGCAGTTTGCGAGCGCACGCACCCGCAGGGTTGTGATTGACGTGGCGTCTCTGTAGCGGCCATCTTCCTCCTTCAGGTTATATCCCTCCGGTCTCTTGTCACGTTCACTGATCTTCCACAACTTTATAGTTTTATCTGCAGGAACACAAAGCAGTTCTTCAGCCCATAGCACAAGCTGGACATTCTCCTGCCTGCTGATCTCCTGCAGTACAGCCCAATATACTTCTGTCACACACTGTTGCATAAAGATGACAGTCACTAAACTGTAAAACATCTGCATGACTTTTTCCGGCACACGTTTTCCAGTGCGAGTGAATAGAAGCACAGCATTCGACTGAGTCGTTATAAATACACACTGGTTGTGTAACAATCGCAGGTTCATATTTTTAGACAGCATGGAGACGGACTCAGTGAGTCAGCGAGGGAAAAAGCTGGTTTGGAGATTAAATCAACTCTAGAGGATTCTGTATTACATGTCTCGTACGCTGCAGTCACGACTTCAGTTTGTACAGAGAGGTCGTCACATCTTCAATAAATAATAAAAAATAAATTACGACTTATTTAACATAATGACTCAGTTTTGTATACAAGACAAGAGGAAGACTGGTGCGTTGTCATTGGTCTGCATATCTAAACTAAATTCGTAATCTGTAACTTCCGTCTCTCTATCGCCATCTCTGTTTGAAACATAACATTACAAATTCCTTCACATACTTTTCAATACACGTTACAGTCAAAGACAAATGGACATTTCCCAGGAATTTGGGACGACACCTCGGAAACCCAGTGATGTACTAACCATTTGTGGACAACAAAAACTGTGCAGCGTTCTTCTGTGGCAGCCAGCGAATCTTGTTAATCTTCTCCTCAATTTCCAAGCTCTTCAGGTAGTCAAACTCAGGCTCGTGGCTCTGAAATGTACTGTAAACACTGTACTCGCTGCGGTACTGTGGGTGACTTTTGTTCTAGAAGAGGAAAGGTCAAAATGAAGCGAGATAAAAACAAACGCGAGAACGAACGCAGATATGATGTTAGAGAGGCTGAGTGAGACCAAGCGTTTGGAATCTTTACCTCAGTTTCCTGCTGGAAGATGACGACCCGACCGCCTTTGTCTCCTGTGGCTAGCAGCTCTCCTGAGTGGTTGAACTCCACAGTAGAGATGATGTCGGCTGGTGACAGAGTTGACTGATGATTTATCTCTTAACCAAAATATATATATGTGTTCTATCTATCTATATGTTAACTACTCAAAAGAAAAAAAAGAAAAAAAACTGAGATAAATGGTTCGCGTGAGAACAAACTACAGATGCAAAATAAAACCTCAACCTGTAAAATTAATCCCAAAAACTAGAAAGCCATTAATGAAACAAATGCGAATATAATTATATTTGAGTATAATAACACTCAGCTAAACAATGAATGAGCTTTTGCAAACACTTACAAAAAAAACTATTTAAAGGGACAGTTCACCCAGAAATCAAAATTCTTCCTTTTTCTCACCCTCTTGCAAGTAATATCCTTATCTTTTGTTCCTCAGAGACAAAAAAGTCATACCGGTTCAGCATGACACAAAGGCGAGGAAATGAAAGATTTGATTTTTGGGTGAACTATTGCTTTAATTAATTTGCTTCAAACATATTTAGCAGCAGGGAGCCAAAGAGTCACTTTTGCCTGGACTGACTCTTGAGAATCTTTAAATAAAGACACACACACACATCTGTACCCTAGATTCCTGCCACAGCATGTGCTTGTGTGGGACAGCTGCCTCTCTATTCTATTGCAGCGGTACACTGACTCATACACATTTAACCCTTTGTTAACCAGCAGAGCAGAAGAACAGGAGAAAAGAATAAAGCCAGGGCCCCTTTGTGTAAGCCTGTGATCCCCAGGGGCCAGCGCAGGGGCTGGCGTTTCCCTGTGTGTATTTTTGTGTGCAAGGATAAAGTCTGTGCACCAGGCCGGAAGGCTTTGAGACCATCTCATCTGAAACGAGGCCAGGAGCCTTTAAACATACTATAAGATGACAGCTCAAAACACACCATAAGACTTCAGACAAAAGATCTGCTTTGGTCTTTAGGAGACTTTTCAATGAATCCATATGTTTTCATGAAGTCTGCTTCAGATCTGCTTCATTGCCGCGGATACGAGGCAGACGGTTTGAAAACACATTTAACATTTATGATACGTTAAATATTATTTTATAACGCCATGAATTTTGCATTGATATTAAGGCTCTTTATCTGATCAAATCTTTCACCTTCTCTCTGTGTCACAGCCTTCAAATAAGAGATTTCTAAGGCAGAAATCTTTACCCTTGTCTCCAATTTAAACCTCAGCAGCAAAGACCTCATAAACTTTAACAAATTCATTCTTTTAAACCATCCATTGCAATGTACAAAACATGAAATATCATTAAACACTGCTATAAACTCGTTTCAAAAGCAATTACATAAATATTGCCAAAAGGATTTTTTGTACTATATCGCTCAAACACACAAGACAGTCTACAAAAAACAGCCGATCACAACCATCACTATCAACAGAATTCACGATTCACAATCATAACACATAAACATTTAGTAAAAAACAATACATGCTTTCCATGTGGACAACAAGCACGCAGGTACAACAACAACTTGCATGTAGATCTGCTTCCTTTTACACTGAACACAGCATGTGTAGATTTACAAGAACCTCACAAAACATGCTCTGCAATACAGTGCATTTAACAGCCATATGAACTTTATATATGAACGTTTTGGACCAAATCTGCTGCTTAGAACACTGATAAATAAACCGCCACAGAGTCCAATAAAGCCCCACTGTRTCTGTCAGATAACACACAAAGCATGTAGGCCCTCTGATTGGAGCAGAATTCTGTGCAATATGAATGAATGGCACAGATGAGTCTTTTCGAACCCGGTACTCACCTTCGGCTACGTCATCATCAATCGCCCCTTTCACTTGTGAAAAGCACCACTGCACATCATTGCCCCCGCCTCCGGCTCCTAAACCAATGACAACATTCAATTAAACCCCGCTGATATTAATACATTCTAGCAATTGCAAGTTGAAAAGTTGAAGCAAAAATATATAGATTTTGGTAATAAACCTTGTTGAGAAAATAAAGCAGAGGGTCTCCTCAATAACATGTACCTAACTGAAGTGTGTTAGAAACTCATATTTGGTGTGAAAACATTATTATAACATCAGTTGTTATGAGGAGTAAGTGATGAGACGAGCTGAGACAGATCCCAAAGGTACAAAACTGGTTAGGGTTGTTCAGAAGACCAGGTGGAACATGAGCTTAACATCCGACCTGCTACCAATTAAAACTAGTTTGATTTTTCTTACTTTTTGTCATTTAATACCACGCGAGGCAGTCTTGATATTTTAATATTTATTGGACAAAAACAGGATGAAAAGATGCAACAGTCATTCAACTCGCTCCTCTCACCCTTTAGAGCCACGGGCGCTTATTCGGATGTATAATCTCTGAAATTTCGTCATAAATTAAATGAAAGGTTTTAGAAACATTTACAAACGTTTTGACAACCGTGAGGTTTTTAACCGGAGTTAAAGGCACAGCAGGAAGCGCGCGCGCGCGGCTGCACATGACTCTGCAGATGCCGGTTCGAGTTCGCCAGATTTATGAAGATTATTTAAAGGTTTCAAACGGATTTATACATCGATCCGGCTGATATGTGTGCAAACACACACGGTGAGAAGTTGGCAATGAAACTCAACGTCGACGAATCATGTACAACACAACAGACATGCAATAAAAATGTCACGCAGCCCGAGCGCGCATCTCTGCTAACAAATGCCTCAATTCACACACAACAGCGGCTCGTCTCCTGATGCTGGAGGATATTTAAGTTCACAGAGAAGGGATGTTATTTATTAAACACGCGAAAATGATCGTCAAATCGAGAAAAAAAACTATTTACTCATTTTCTCGCTAACTGGAGGGAAACGAGGCAGCTAACTAAGCTAAGCTACTGTCAGTGATGATGGTTTCGGTGCGATCACCGCTTCAACAAACACACAATAATACAAATCATATTAACACAAGCGGGTGATATAAACCCGGGGGTGTAACAGGGTGCCCTGTTGACCGGCTCATAAACACGTTACCTGCCATGGCGAGAGAGGCGATGTCGGACCCTGCGCTTGATAAGCAGCGTGAAGGCAGCGACCACAGCAAGAGCTCCAACACACTCGCCGGAAATGTGCGCTGTCAAAATAAAAGTGTTTAGACAAACGCTGGAGAAATTCAGAATTATATTCTGACGACTCCATTTAGCATGATACAGTATTAAATAAAATGCAATATTTTATATTTTTATATAACATATGCCTTTGATGTGATATTGTAATAATAATACATTTGCACGTACACTATATTACACGCCCAAAAGATAGCTTGTGAATCACACAGAACACGTTTATTGTGCGCTGCACGCTGCTATATAATACTAATATAATATTATAATATAAGAGACTTATCGAGCAAAATAATCGCATGATTTCAGCTGTTAACAACGTGAAACTTGAAGCTCTACTGCAGGTGTATTTTGAGGGAAAAAAATCACGATTCAGGGCACACTGTTGCGTCACTTCCGCCGCTTACCTTCTCTCGCTGCTGCTGATTTGGGATAACAGGAGCGCGCCGAGAACTTTGCCGGGTTTATTTAATGGAAAGCAAATCTTCTGACAGTGAATGAGAACGGAAGTTGGAACGAAGCCCTTATGATGTTTCCCCCCCCGTTCACTCTTCTGTTCCTTCACACTCCCTCCTCCACCGTATCCTCCTCCGCTCCTCTCCTCCACATTCAAAATGGCGCAACCTCTCCCTGCGGTGACGTCATCAACACGGGCCATTGACGGCGGAGGGTGCGAGCGCGCGCACGCTGATTGGTTGCTGCGGGGTTGATGACGTAACTATCACCTCGTCGGATCGGGTGGGCGGATTTGGATGGGAAATTAAACGCTAAACAACCGAGGAAGCAAACAAACGCCACCATGAACATATGTGATGTCATCTGAATATTACCGTAAAAAAATGTAAAGTGATCTCTGATAATGTATATACATAAAAACAGACAAAACTACGTATATACATCCATCACATAGACCTATGTGTGATAAGTGATGAAATTTGCCATCAAGTCACAAGTCAGTGTGGATCTTACAGCTTTATCCTCTTGATTTTAATGTACGCTTGAACTTTCTCAAATAAATGTTTGTTGTGTGATGTCATCTCTGAGCTGGTTCATTTGATTCATGGCTTAGAACAAGCGTTAAAATGCCTGTGGAGGAAATGAACGAGAAAAATGCTGCAGAAACCAAGGACACGCAGAACGTGGGCCGCCACTCTTGTGCTGCTTAGGAGCAGAGTGAGTGATTGTGTGGGATTGTGGGTAATGACCATCTGACCTTAGCCTGAAGATACCCAACTTCATGAGCACAGCTTCTGACACAGTTATAACTGCGTTGTTCCACAGATCTGTAATGCAAGTGACAAATGTTGTCAAAACAAAGTAGGTAAAGTATTTTATGCACAAATGCCTACATGCAAGCACAGTCAACAGGGGTTTTAACACAATTAGATGATCAAATGGATCAATGTAAATAGAATTTACAAGAATACAAGATTACAGTTATTCACAATATGCCAAAACAGTGATTAGACAAGAGGCTCATTTCGAAGGAGATTTTGGTAAACATAACAAAGACTAGTTACAGATGGTTGCATTGCCCATCCGACAGGCTTATTGGCAGTTATAAAGCTGCAATTCGTAACTTTCACCTCTCTGTCGCCATCTCTGTTGAAACATACAAATGTCAAACTGACATTACAAAGAAATCCGACCCGACAGTTCAAACTATAAATCATTATTATAAACTTGTTTTTAATTAGGGAAAGAATTGCAGCTTCAAAAAATACCTTTAAATGTGGCGAGGACGGAGGTGTTTTAATACCGCCAGCAGGTGGCAGTGTTGCACCATGTGAGCAGCTAAATATTGATCCACTATTGACGATCAACAAGCCGTTTCCCCTTTCAGACAATGAAATATTGCGTTATTTCATAAAGCTGAAAACTGATTTCAGATGAGCATAAACGGATAACCGCTGCCAATACTCTCCTTATGAAAGTGCAAACACACATTAGATGCGACGAGAAAGACAGTAGCAGCGATCCAAAATCTAATACACATCAATGCCGATATCTGCAGTATGTTTAGAGTTATGAGACATGAAACACCAGCAAATAAGAGCTTTCACCAGAGCGCCTCTGTCTCTTGCATTTAAATGATGACCCGGTCTTAGGTTGTAGAAACGTTACCGTAACGTTTCCATTAAGTAACTGGAAATTCCATGGAATTCCATTAAGTAATTTGGAAAGTTCTAGGACTGTTCAAAACAGCCATTTTTAAACGTTGTTTTAACGCTGAACGTTTTACAAAATTTTGTAAAGTGTTATAAATGTTTCGCTAGCAACTTTAGAATAACGTCTTTGATATAAGCTGTATGATATGTAAGTTAAAAATGTTCTACTAACGTTACTGCAAGAATGTTTTCTAAGAGCCTTGAGAGAACTTTTAGAGAACGTTAGCCAATGTTGTGAAAACGTTCCCTGTTAGCCAGGGTCTTGGAACGGCTTCTGGTTTTGAAAGATCAGAGCAACAGCAGTTTGACGACAGTGTCACGATCTCTCACAGAACTCCAGGACACTTCGAATTTCTCTGATCTAACTGCAGTCACTCGTTCCAGAAACAAACTCCATCCACAGAGGAAATCTGCTCAGATTGCATTCTGTACGGCATGCCACAGCCTGGATTTTTGGGAAATAGGAATGAAATGTCCCGGCTTTGTTGAGATTGAGGGGTTGTAGCACCTGCAAGGTCAGTGACAAATAAAAGTAGAAATCTAAGAAAAAAATAAGTTGAAAATGTTTCAACTTTTTGAAAGCGAAATCTTTATATTCATGTTTGTTTCATACGTTTCTGAATAAAACACTTTAAACTAAATGGAATGACTTATTAATAAAGATCAGACATGCAGTGGAGTTGAAGAACTCTCAGGTTGAAATGCGGAATAATGTAAGATTTACCTGCAGTGCTACAGTATTGACCCTGAGTGAATGTCAAGTGGCGCACCCATCAAATAAAGCAATAAATGTTTTCTTTGAGTGTACACATCAACATTTTTAAAATATGTTTCAAGGTAAAAATGTGTCATGAAGTTTTGGATCATGTTTCATTGGACCTGGACCTATTTCCAACAAAGAGACATGTCTGTCAAAGGAACATTCCCAGTTAACAATTTTTAGGTTGTAAGAATGTTTCCCTAACATTTGCATTAAGCGAATGTTAAAAATGTTATTCAGAACATGTTCTCAGAAAATTTGTAGACATTGTAATAATGTTGTTTTGTTTTAAGAGCGTTACTCAAACATTTTTATTCTGTAATGTTTTAAAATGTTCCACTGACAACTTAAGCATAACGTTTTTGATGTATATAATATATATAATATTAATGTTCTACAAATGTTACTGCTAGAGCATTTTTTGATAACTCACAGAACTTTTAGAGAACTGAAGTCAACGTTCTGAGAATGTTCTCTGCTTTCCCTGTTAGCTGGAATCATCATCACTGCACCAGGTGCCATTAAGATCACCACGAACTAACGTCTATTAACAACATGATCCTAAAACTAAATGATTTTAATTGGTTTTAACTTTCAGAAGAACCTTCATCGTATGAGATCAGCTCAGTCAGGTATGTATCGGCTGTCTGAATGGTGATATGCGTGTATTTAAAGGGACAGTACATCTAAACATAAAAATTCACCTAACCTGCTGTTTTGAACTGTATTTGTCTTCTGCTGAAGCACCATCCACATGAGGTTCCTCTGAGAATATGGAGACGTGTGGTCTTACGGTCCTTCATTATTTCTCATTAGTGCCTGTCAACGAGGACCATTAAGCAGACAAAGAGATAATCACCTCTCCAGTGTACTGACCTCTTTATCCTTCTGTTTGGGGTTAAACAGTAACAGACCACCTTACACTTCCACCAGAACTGTGTACGACAGTCTGTCCGGACCCTGACGTGTCATTAATTTTGTTTACTAGAAGTAGTGGACCTCTATCGAAGCTCCTGGCTTGTGTGAAAACACATGAACTGAATTTCAGAAGTAGAGATTCCATAAACTCTTTGTGCAGGTGAGTTTCCTGATGGACCAATCAAAACCGATCTGAATAAACATGTTATATGATTGGTTATCAGCAGCTGTTTAATTAGAACACATGACATCAGGTTCGGCTCCATCTTATTATATGAAATGTAAACATACAGTCATCATAATGGTATTATATTGGTACATTTAAATTTAAAATAATGTGTTTAAAATTCTACTTATTAGAGAAGAATTTCATTTAAAGTACATGACAGATCAGTGTTCAACACAATCTCCTTATATACATCGATTCACAGCTGTAAGTTTAGAATAATAATGTATCATTTGAGTTCTCATTTCACAGCACATGTCTGTCTATAAACAGAGGGAAGAAGATCCGGCGACTGTATCACATGTGCGGGTGCTGTAGATGACGCAGCATTTGTAGCTTGTTCTTACTGCTGTTGTTTAAAATGTAAACTTGTCACCCATGTTAAAAATGAACTCTGCACATGTCCTGCAGTTTTATGTTTCAAATAGAGATGGCGACAGAGAGGCAGACGCTCTGAGCTGCAGCTTTAATAAACCAATTGAATAAACTCAGAAAAGAGAGTCAACTCGATTCTAAATCTATATACAACTCCAAATCTATATCCAACTCCCTCTAAAGTTTAAATCGGTGACGTGAGAGTGTGTATTTACATGAGGATGTTAGACATTCACAGAGACATTTTGAGAACGTAGATCTGCTCTTGTGATATCTCAAAATATCTCAAAGTTTCCATGTCAGCATGCAGCACATTAAATAAGAGATGACAGACAGAGATGACACAGCTGTTGGTATGAACCGCTTCACACTGTAAGATGTGATTCATCCTCACACCTCTTCACTTGTTTATTTCATCTGCACCGTGTCGGTTCAGCCTCAAGGTTTGATGGAAGAGCAGCTCTTGATCACTTCTTCTAACATCAGTTTCCTGCAGCTCATTATTAGGGCCGTGCTCCACCATCTCCTGTTTCCAGAAGGCTTATTAGTGTGAACAGCCGTCCTCTGTCTTTTAGAGCTCATTCGCTGTTAAATTTCACCCGCTAGTGAGCGACGGTATCAATCCATGTCCAATGTCCACACCCTAAAGCCCCGTACCCCTGCTAACAATTTAAGGTTTTAAGAATGTTCCCCTAGCGTTTCCATTAGGTAAACCAAAATGTTAATTTGGAAGTTCTACAAATGTTCAAAAAGTCTTTTTAAAATATTTTTAAAAACTATTTAACGTTTTAAAAAATATGACGTAATGTAAAAAAACGTGCTACTAACGTTACTGCAGGAACATGTTTGATAAATTGAAGAGAACATCAGCCAAACATCTCCTCATGTCGACGCAGAGCATTTTTAGGGATGGTGGTGCGCTGGAGATCCATCATCGGTTGGAATTATCTCCGCAAATGTGACGTTCCGTGCTTCCAAATGATCACAATACATTTCATTCTGGAAAATAACCGTCAGATGGAAAATAAACTCGCCACACTCTGTATCTGGCGTCACCTCAAATTTTGGATTTGACACCGACAGGCGATTTTATTGCTCTAGGGTTGCTTTCATAGCTTAGGAGACGAAAATCACAGTAAAATTGTGTTGACACCATGATGCCTCGATTGCGTTGACACCTTGCAATTACTCACGCAAGATCTGCTCTGTGTTTTCTACTGTGAATGACACGGCGCATGTAACGCGAGTTGTCCACAAAGACTTTGGAAACATGAGGGCTATTTATACACAGGGACTAATGACAACGGACCACAGCGCGACCCACCAGACAAAGAACCAATCAACACGTGATATATAGGACAAGGGAACCAATGAGAAAAGGAGGAAAAATAGAATCACTTGTTTCGAAAGAAAAGTCATAAATAAGTATTGTTTAAATAGTGTATTGTTTTTTTGTAATAATGAAGTGACTTATACTGTTCCGCTTCTGTGTTCTGAAGAAGACAGTCATACGACATCACAAGAACAGAAATGTTAGTTCTGGGTGAAGTAATCCTTTAACCTTCGCACTGTTAAAATGTAGTTTATTCAATCGACTGCTTATGACTTGCACGAATCGCTCACCGGATCACAGTTTGTGTTCCATAAATCTGAATGAATCCAGTCTTGTTCCAGAGGATCCAAACCGCTACGTCACATCTGAATAAATGTATATGTATGCAGCCAGAAGTGAAAGAACGGGGTGTGTAATCTCCTCTGAGCCAATAGAAAAATTCAAAGACTCAAAGATATGAAAGGTCAGGCCTTGAGAGACAGAGAGAGAGAGAGAGAGAGAGAGAGCAGTGGTGTGTGAAGAGTAACAGGGGGACATCTCACAGGCACGGTTTGGATGACCTTTGTTTCTGAGGGTCATGGGTAACAAAGGTTCTGATCACAGATTCATGCATGTGATCAAACTGTGAGGCCAGCAGGAGGAACCTGTGATCCAGAAACACCATCTTCTGCTGACTACACACTTTAGTAGTGACACTGTAAGTGACACTGATCTTAAGCTTCTTAAAGAGACAGTTCATCCGGATTCATCATTACCGCACCCTCATGTCATTCCAGACCTGTATGACTTTTTCACCAAACAACAGTGGCACCCGTTGACTTCCACTGTATGAACTCAAAACCCACATTGATCAGGATATCCTGCTTCTATCATGTTTTCACAAAAAAAAGGTTTGGAATGACATGAGATTGAGGTAATGATGGAAAAATGATCATTTTTGGGCGACCTGTCCCTTTAATGGAATATTAATATTTAAACTTATTTTGCAAACTCAAGTCGAGACAAAACACATCACAGCTCACATCCAATATGGCGGCACATTGATAACATCAAATCTAATTGGTTATTGGTTCCCGTGACTAAATATCATGTGACCAGTCACAAGAACCAATGAGATTTGGCATCACTGGAATCCAGTCTACCATGTTGCATCATTACAATCATATAACATGGAGTAAATGATGAATGAGTATGAGGTTTTTGGTGAACTAATACTTTCGAAAAAGTCAACTAAAAGAAAGTCTATGAAAAACATGGAAAATAGGATAGACAAGAGGACATATTATGGCAAAAAAACACACACATATTTTAGCAGCGTGATGTAAAACTTGTCTTTTAAAATATCTACGCGTTCATCTGAGGATTAGATTAGAGCTGCATTCAGATGGAGACAAACTGTCGTCTCCGGTACAACAGCACTACAGATGCAGTGATCTGACAGGCATGAAATTGTCATCTCATTAAACACAATAGAAGATTCAGGGACAGCACGCTCCGTCCAGACCACAAATAACTGCGGAAAGCCACATGAAATCTATTCAGTCTGATCCAGACAGCATCCGACTGCTTTCATCACCAGAGCATGTAGGCGCAGTTAGACCGTACTGAAGAAACATTTACATGTTTTTCTTCTGGCTGTTTCCCAGCTACAGGGAGAACATTCTCAGCAAGTTCTCTCAAAGTCATCAGAAAGTAACATTAGCAGAACCTTTAGTGCTGTAATGTAAGTAGAACCTTTTGCAAATGTTATATATCAAAAATGCTCTTTTTAAGTTGCTAGTGGAATGTTTTTAAAAACAATACAGAACAAAAAAAGTTTAAATAATGCTCTTAAAACCAAGAAATAACAGTAATACAATGTATTAAAATGGGATGTTTAAACATTCAATACAACATTTTAAGCATCTTTATTATTTAGTGGAAACGTCAGGGAAACGTTCTTACGACCTAAAATTGTAAGCTGGGTTTCCTCTGTATAAAACTATTGAGGGTCAGTATTGTTTTTTAGTGGTCTGGCCTGATGCTGATGTGTCTCTATGGGTCTGAGGTCAGAAGTCTGATTTGGTCACTCCAGAAGGTGAATTTTTCATCTGTTGAAGCCGTTCTGTTGCTTTGGGTCATTGTCCTGTTGCATCACACAGCTTCTGCTGGACTTCAGTGGGTGGACAGATGGTCTTACATTCTCCTGCAAAGTGTGCTGATAAATCTGGGATTTCATTTTTCTCTCAATAACAGCAAACCCTGAGGCAACAAAAAAGGCCCCCAAACACAATGACTCTGCAACATACACGTGTGTATGTCTATAGAATATTGTGCCAGGGGCTGTGTTCAACAACAAAGTCGTCTTTTGTGAACTTCACACACAAATCTGTGTTTGTTGTTTTGTTTCTGGTCAGCATTTGTTGTCTCTGGGGTTCTCCCCATGCAACTCTCAATATGAAATATTACACAACTAAACACAGCGGAAGACAGTCCTATACAATTTCAGAAATGAACGTTTTAACAGACTAAAAAATAATTATTTTGTTTTATTGAACATAACTTAAATATTGTGTCTTGCTACTGATCTGACATTGGACACAGTAAAATGATGGGAAAAGTCACATATCATGATTTGTGAAATGATTTTTCTTGTGGATTAACAGATGCTGGTCATCATCTTTTATTTGTGATCGGAGATTTTTTCATGTGTAAAAAACAACGTCATTCAATTTCTGCTTTTGTTTTTCCAGAGGAAAAACATGAGGGTGTTAAATGAATTTTTAGTTCGATGTTTGGACGGATTGTTAATTTATTTATAAGTGCTCTTTGAGTTCTCAGAAATGCAGATTTTGCTGTGATAAGTAGCATGCAAACTCAGCAGCTCTTGAAAACAATACAGAATAAAACAGAAACACAATTAGGAACCCTGCGACGACTGTCTCATTTACTGAAGGCTCTGTGCAATTATTTTACTGAAATACTTTCAGCTAGGAAATAATTCCCGAGCTTATCTCAGATGTTATTTCTGGAGGCTCGGTTATCATGCTGAGATTATAAAACAGCACCAAACTCTTTCTATAAAGTATTGTAGCGGGAGATAGGCTACATTTTCTCCCTCTCTCATTACAATTGGTTAAAAATCGAATCCCTCCGTTTCTGAATTCATCAAATTCAGTCTGGCTCTCAGTAATTTTCTTGTGCAAAAACCTTTCAGGAAGGTTTAAAACTGTGACGTTCTGTTTTCAATGCTCTGTTGGCCGGTTTTGTCGTCATAATAACAGAATCCTAAAAACTGACTGTAGTTACTATTTTGACTCGTGTGAAAAGAGCCTTTGTCCAACTGAAGAAAAGAAAGTTAGCTCTGAATTCCAGCTGAAGGTGGAGAAATGCGTAGAAATGCGTCTGCAATGAGAGAAATGCGTCTGCAATGAGAGAAATGTGTCTGCAATGAGAGAAATGCGTCTGCAATGAGAGAAATGCGTCTGCAATGAGAGAAATGCGTCTGCAATGAGAGAAATGCGTCTGCAAAACTCAACATCACTTTAGCAACAGTCATGTAACGTTTTCCAAAGGTTCTCTCAAACATACGTTACTTAAAGGAAACATAAGGGAAACATTGGGAAAACATTGGGGAAGGGTTCGTACAACCTATAACTAACATGCTAACGTGCCCTCCATAGGCCCCTCAATAGTGTGCCCTTCACACCCCACTGCTCATATACCTCGTTGACCTCATTTCCTGCTGTCACTGAGGACCATTGAGTAAATGTACCCCACAGATGAGGTATGGGGTAGCAATTATGAGCTTAATGAGCCTGTCAGATGACGAATCTCTTACTAAGACACCTTTCTGCTGAGTGTACATTAATAACCCACATGGAAAACGCTTGATCTGTTTTATGTCTTGAATTCTGTCTTGGTCGACACCTTCCCAACAGTGTGTAACTGTCACAGAGGCAGTTTGCAATAGAACTCACAGCTGGTTTGCGAGGAGCGTCTCAGAGCGTCTATATTATCCTAAAGAGATTTCTGATGAGTTCACCACGAGCTTCATAGAGAGTGAAGCAGATGTTATAGTCCTGTGAGAGTAAACAGGGTTTGTAAGGCGTGAAATGAATGCCGAGCCTTTTAATCGAGCTAAAAGGGAAGAAAACACATTAAATAAAACCTAAGAACTGTGAGTTCACTCAAGGTAATAAGCCAGAGAGAGAGAGACTGAAGAAGACAAGAACTCCACTGACAGAAATTCATTACAGCAGTTTTTGGAGCAATTTAAAGTTGATCGATCGAGTTAGACAGAACTGTACATTTGATCCGACTGTCAGTTTAAAGACGCTGAATGTTGACTGTCTTTCTTCAGGCGGCGACTGAAGCGAGAAGCGTTTTAGCTCAGACACACAGTTCTGTGAACCGAAACGTCTTCAGCATGAGAATTCTTCAGATCTAATTATCTGAAGTTCAACAGGATCGGAGAGAACGCACGTACCCTCGGTTTAATATTCAACACAAGCAAACAGAGATAAAGTTTACTTTCAATTTCTCAATGTGAAGTGAAGATCCACAAAAGAATGGTCAGTGAATGGAGATACGTAAATGAACAAGAAATCTATATATAGTACGTTTTAATAACCATCCAAATTTATTTTTCGGTCTCCTCTTTATTAAGACACAAACAGAATATACAGGGAATATACAGAAAAAAACATTTTCAGAAGGAAACAGCTTCTTCAGGCCAGAGTCAGTATTTAGTGTGACTCTCTTGGCACAAAGCAAATCTTGAAGTCTTCTGGGAGAACGTTCTGAAGTCATCAGATCAGAATGTGAAATTAGGGTTCCACTTTATTTAGGTTTAGGAGAACCAGGTTCCTGTGTGTCAGGGGAGCTCACACTAAATACTTGCCACTTTAGTCTATTGGTCTTATTATTCGAACCCGGTAATCTACCGTAGTGACTCTACAGTATGGCCTTCAGTTTACACTGTGTGTGGCGCTGGTGACAGAAATATACTCAAAGCTGACTCAGAGCACAATGCTTTTGCAAATTCCCAGTGACGAGACAAAAACATCCATCATGTGAACTCCACTCAGGGGTTTCCACCAAAAGTGAGAGGAAAAAGCATTTGAGGCGGCAAACAGAATTTTAGCCTTGCGTAAGAAAGCTATTCATCAAACGTTACGAGTGGCACCCTTGAGAGGAAGACGTGGTGTTAAAAAACAGCTGGAATATTGCCGGAACGTTCCCTCGCGAGATTTCTGCACCTCATAACAATCCGCCGAGATGTCCTTATTACATTATGTATCACGATTTTAAATCAGCCAATAACTCAAGCTGCCACACAGTTATAAGAAACCTAATGGACTCTGCAGACTCTCAAACTCTCGCTCTGCTTCATTGTGGCCCTGTTGATGGATTCAGGCCCCATCACCCCTCCCCACCCCCTCAGAAAATACCCCATATTTTTTCCTCCTTCCCTGTCTTTAATCCCAGATCAAAGTTTCTGGACAAAATTGCCTCGGATTTTCCGAGCTAATGGTTTGACTATTTCTGAAGGCACAGGTGGACTGTTTCTCGTTATCGGCGGTCTACAGGTGAGCTCGTCCTCGGCTCAGACAGACGTGGTCATGCTGATCTGTTGGAATGACACCGTTGCGCTAGAAGAACGGAGACAGGACGCTTATCCTGTGTTTGATGTCTTCTTCGTTCCCTGCGGGTGTCCTCAAGACTCATGATTCAGAGAAGTGAAAAATATGTCTGTCATTCGGAGGCATCCAGATAATGTGGAAACGTCTCACTTTTAATTAAATAAAAGTAGCCTCTGCTTTTTTAATTACGCAAAATGATTTCTCTGGGAATTGGCATTAATGTAATATTCGTAGTACAGCGATTTTTAGAGATTTAGGGTTTATTAATAATAGAGCATCAATTTAAAGCAATATTTAAAGAGGCTCTTGAGCTTCTTCAAAATAAACATACAAATCAAATTTGTAAATATCTTTACATGAATAGTTCGATTATCGCTCTATTGTACTTCCTGTATGCTTCAGCCTGTATTTATTTGATCTTTATTTAAGTGTAGATAACCTATGAAGTTCTTTAATGTCATGTATTATGCTTAACATATATCATATAGGCTTTAGTTATATATTTGTCAGGGTATCTATATGAAACGTCCATATGTATCACAATGTGTCCAGTTACAGTAAGGTGTTACTACAGTCATTTCATGGGACATTTCACACTTGGTTTAGACGGCTTATGCAAGATCCTCATTCTCATGTGTTATTTGCTCTGGAGAGAGAGAGAGAGAGAGAGAGAGACTCTATTCTGAGTTCACACCAAAAAGACCTAAGGGTTTATTTTCTTCCATGTTATTTTTGTTAGTATTTGTGTCTCTTTGGTAGAATCAGCGAGGAGTTCATCAGTTCCTGTTACCTTTAGATTTGGAAAGCTCGTCTCTGATTGGCTGGCTTTCTAGAACGTTCCGCACGAGTGACTGACATCTCACAGGAAATCAGACCCAACAGTTCAAATTATAAATCATTATTAAAAATTACCGTTGTGAAATCAGGGTAAGATAAGAAGATTGTGTTGAACACTGATCTGTTATGCACATGTTCAATATTTGTTGTTCATTTTTAACCACAAAAGTTATGGACTGCAGCTTTAATTAGAGTAACAATTTTCAAGAGTCGATATGTTCCAGGAAAATGACGAAATTGAAGTGCGCTGTTTACACCGAACGGCCACTTTAACTCAGCTCCTCATGCATGAAACAGTTTTGACTGATGGTGAAAGAGAAGCCAGGAAAGAAACAGAGAGAGAGAATTTCAGCAGCTCTGCTGACAGCTTTTGCTTATTTCATGTCGAGATGATTCTGACCGAGTCAGACAGATGGATGTGAGGTTGGGAGGGAAGATGAGGGAGAGAAAATGAGGTAAAAAAAACTCAACAGGAAGTGAAAGAGGCGGCCAGGATATCACACAGCCAAACACTTTCAATAAAACATCACACGTCAATCGCTCACTTCATGTTTGCATTAGCAGTGTGCGAGACTGTGGAGATGAAACACAGATCAAAAGAAACATTGAAATGGACCTCTGAATGTGGCGCGTGTGGTGCGCCGACTTCACAGCGAAAATATACATAGCTTAGCATAGCTATACGAGATTAGACGCATGCAAATCTAGCATAGAAAACAAAGCACATGCTTAAGTCAACATGACATGAAACCAACATGTAATGCATTCACAGTGTATGCAAACAACAACACACATACATGCAAACATACACATGTACATACACACACACACACAGATCAGATTTATATACCTACAGCTGTTCTATATCCACACACCTGCATGCACAGCTCCATTATATATCTGTATTCTGTTCTGTTTCATTCACATCCACTGATCCGACCCATTGCTGTTCTGAACAGCAGTTTAACAGGTCGTGTTTATCACTCTTTCCTCCTTCAGCTCAGCCAGATAAAGGCATTGATTTTGTCCTGAGGGCTGGAGAGTTTGAGGACTGGAGAGCGCTGGAGTGTTGATGTTTGTATGTAGCATTAGCGGGTGTTACTCCAGCGTCTCGCTTCTTTGTGTCGGCAAGAGTCGGATCAATAGAGACAGACGCACGCCTGAGAAAAGGGTTGTTGATGAAGATTTTGAAAATACAATTGCGCTAATGATTGTATCGTTGAATCTTTAAAGCGAGGGCAGAGGTTGATGACTGTCGTTGTTGTACATTAAGATGATAAATACAGTATTAGAGAAAATTTCTCAGTGTGTTTTCAGTCATCAAATACACGTATAACAGCTACGTTGGGTATATTCTTTTGAAATTTTCAAATGTATAGTTTATTTTGTTTTTTGTTTTGTCATTTTATATTCTTCTAATATATCTATAAAGTGAATAAATGTAATAATCATTTTATGGCATCAAATAATACATCTCTGCTAATTATTATCTACAACCCGTCACAGTTTACCGTGTCATTATTTGAATAAGCTACTGGGTTGTTACACAGCAGCTTCATTGAAGCTTTATTGACACCTGTCACTCACACCGGCACTTTCTGTCTGAAAGTGGGCGGTTCTTAACCAGCAACAGCTTTTAGATGCTCCAGCCCTGATGTCAACAGTCCAGCTCTGTGAGATTTTTTAAACAATAAAAGGATGTTTAAAAGGGGAAGTCGGTTATGACTTGTCGCCCACAATGGCGACTTATCAGGAACGCAGGAAGAATTTAAACAGTAACAAGATAAGAAGCCATTTTGAGTTTTGAAGTTACATGTTTTCTCAAACCTCCAAATTTCACATCCTGTCACAGGTTGCAGTGAGTCAAACACACGTTCTTTAAATGTTATGACTGGATCAGATAAGTTATCGCAGCTCTGTGTATTTTACTCCCTGCTGGTACAGCCGAACATCCCTCACGGGGAAGTCACCAGCAAGTCAAATGTGAAAACACGCGGTCATTACCGCAAGGCTGAAAACAAATGACAGCGGCGCACGCGCGGCAGCACATTCATTTGTGATTACTACAGTGGCCATTGTGTGGCGGCGTGCTAATTTTATGGCGTTTCTAATGAGCTGTGACGAAAAAATGATCAAAATGGGGAAAAGAAACAGAAGGAAAAGAACGCGAGAGGAGGAAAGATGACAACAATCAGGAAATGATTTTAGTTTGTCACTTAATCACACGTCTCGGAAGGATGTCTCCATGTCGTAATTAAAGCACCACTGCAACAGCATTTCACCTCAGAAGCAGAGATTCTCATCTCCGTGTGTGTGTGTGTTAAAAAGCGAACACACGGCCAAACACACCACTAAGCTGAGTTCATTTTATCAGGTCCAGTCGAAACGGGTGGAACATTGTGTTGTATTGTGGAGTTGTATTCTGGCTTTATGATGAAAACGGTCCTGTGGTGTTTATATTAGTGGCTGTATTATTTATTACTGTGTTAAATGAATACATATCGTAAGGTCTTGATCTGACTAACTCTGTTAACTGCCCTCAACTTTTGTTTTTAAAAACTCCCTCTGTATTTCATGTCGTTTATCTCTCCCTAGCTTCAGCTCTATTCTGTGTACAGATTTGCTGTTCTCTTTTTATACTAAATGTCAAATGCGCTCGTATTTGTAAGCAGCTTTGGATGAAAGCGTCTGCTTATTGAATAAATGTCTGGAAGAAAAGTCTGAAGTTTGTCAATGAAGGTTTGGGGTGGAAGACACGTATGTAATCCTTCAATTAACCACCAGAACATATAAACTGCACTTTAACTCACTCTGCTGTCCGTTTAGCTGGTCCCTCTGCCGTCCCTGCTTCACCTTTATAAACGAGTTCTGTCCTATATAATCTTCTCCATCCATTATTAAATCCACAGGGGGTTAATTAGTGACTGCGTTGAGTCTTTCTAAAGCCCCACATTTAAAGACAGCCAGCCAAACTTACACTGTGCCATTTATAGATTATATAGACATACACACTTACAAACAGGTCGCTGTATTGGACAGGAACTCTAAAGAAAACAGAAATGACCAACAATCTTGAAATGCACAAGAAGTCACACGAGTTCAAAACAAAGACTTATACTTATTTAATTAAAAGAGCATTTTAGGAGTTATTTTATTCTAAAGAACACAAAATTATGCTAAAGCTCAGTAATCGGTTTGTAGTGTCTGTTATATTTTAAAAATAAAGTCATAATTGACTGATAATGTTTTGTAATTTGTTTTGTAATGAATGACGAACAAAAACGTCAGTCTGGAAATTAATTTAAGCTGATCCTAATATATGTTAATAATGACTTTAATAATGACTTTATGGCTTTTAAATGCAATACTTAATGGCTGTAATTATTCATTTGGTTCTCAGAAATCAAAACTTTTTCTATGTAATATAGTTATGAGCTTTAGCAATGCTATAAATATCACCACTGGTATATTTACTATCTGATCCAACCCGAGACTCATTTGCATAAACAAAGACATGTGATTATTGATGTAAATGAAGAGTGATCTGATGTGACCTGATGCTGTTTCACTGTGATGGTTCTCCTTATTGAATCCTACATCTTAACAGGAACTACCAACTGTTATTGTACCCAAAAAGTTGTCAGAAGGACTCGTCCCACTGAGATGCAGGTAAACTGGAGTTTCTGCTCTATTTATTTCACACAAACGCCAGACAGCAAACACATGTTTTTTGCTAAGTGATGAACTCTGACCTGCAAATTTGCAAAAAGAAAAGATATTTCTCCACTAGCGTGTCTGGACGTCACAGATTTACTTTCTGGGCTGAACGGAAGATTTGAAAGCTGCATGTTTGTACTGTCG